>JAOWBB010010302.1:0-80002 GCA_028565995.1 Ricinus marginatus
GAAGGGGGTGAGAAAAAATGACCTGAGATAGGGAGAGAAGACAGAGTGGAACCTGATACTGCTTGCCTCAGGAAAGGGCTTCAATGATACTGCATTAAGTTTTTGTGAACATTTTTAAACCAAATCCCGACTGTTATGTGTAAAATGTTGCATTTATTAATGGTATTACATATAAGTGTGTATTATTTCTTATAATTTTTTAAAAATTCTCTTTTGATTTACTTTCAATTGCGTAAACGAGGAAAACTAAGCAATTGTTAGAGTGATGTTTCATTTACAACGTACAACATTAATTTTTTTTTTCTTTTTTGCATTTACCTACGCAATAGTTATAATAAAATCAATAACAGCATCGGTGGAGAGGCCAAAAAACTTTGCGCTTAAAATAACGGCTGAAAATCTGGGCATTCAAAGCTAAACCTTATTAGAACCGAATAAATCGGGAATCGGGCTTTTTAAATCTCCTTATATATTGGGACTCAAATCCAAAATATTGTAGTTTTTTTTAATTTTTCGAAAGATTGATTGTTTTTGAATATTTTAAGGAAAATATTTTAGGCAAAGATCACTTGTTGGTGAGGGGTTTTTTAATATCATTCGATGGATATATTCAAGCGGTGTTTATTGCCACGATAAAAACAAATGGAAGGATATTTAAGCATTTTATACGAATATGTAGACATAATTTTTCTCTTTGTGAGCAGTGCCGCATTTGCTAGTATTTTATCTGCAGATTCTATTTAATTTTCGGGCCCCTTGCAATAATGAATATTTTAACTACCTTTTTGGTCCTCAGCCACCATACCGAAATCTATTATTTCACCATGTAAAACACAAGCGTACGTCTGTTTAGCTTTAAATGATATAATTTTATTATACTGTATATATCGTAATATTTTATACTCCGCTATTGTTTGCGTCTATCGAAGTGTGTGCCACATTGCGACCGTTTTCCTCGGCGAGGATGTCATCTCCATCCAGTGCTCCCTTTCGGTTCCTTCCTCGTTTGGTCCGATCAAGCAGCATCCCAAAAGCGGATTGTGGCCTATGAGATCCGTTCCCTGATCGAGAACGCAGATCTGAAATTGATTTTCGACGTGCCTTAGCGAGCGGGATTATGTAAGAAACTGTAAATCAGCAACGACCGAGGCCGATGGGCTCGGCCCAAAATTTTGAAACTGGTAACGCGAAGGGGCCACGGTCCTCCGCCGGTTAAAGGCACGATTCACATTCGAAGCTTGTTACGGAGTATCCCGGGACTCTGCCGTTCAGGTATCGCCCGGTTTGAGGCGCCGCGCAGAGTTTTTGCGCGTGACACTATCTGGAGCGCGTCCATTTTCCCTCCGTGTTTTCCCTTACCTCAATCGCAGCCTTGGTCAGACAGTTCGAAGACACATTGAAAGTCAACGCTTCGTTCCAGACCGGATTCTTGTTTCCCTTTCTAGTTGCCGTTTTCTTCTTCTTGCTCCGCTTACCCTCGGATATCAAATAAACCTTCACAAATGGATCTGAAAGTGTGCGAAAGAAACGTGAACGTGTAACGTCATATCGCTGAAGGATGTCCCCGTCTGCCTTCTCATGCGTATTGAGGGACATAATCCGTACCGATTGTTCCCTTGTCCTGGGGGAGAAACAAGTTCCTTGCCTTCAGGATGACCACCGTCAGCCTCTCCGCGGATGGCAGGTAGCTCAGCGACACGAGCAATTCTTGAAATTCCTCCCTGGGTTTCTTGTTTTTGGTTATTTCTCCCCATACCTCGACGCTGGACGAAATCTCCACGTCGATCATGGGCAAACGCACCTCTCCTACCACGTCGTTTCGGGAAAAGCGATCGAAATCAAATACCTAAAACAGAGGATGCGTCTTTGATCTTCTTAACGCTCAGTCTTCGAAAATTTATTTTTTTTTCCTTGCGGATTTTTTCCCAAACCTGCAAGACCAGGGTTTTGTCCTGCAGATCTTCGTGGGAGACTGGAAATTTGAAATGCTCATCAAAGTATGGATTATTATTATTCCTGTGGATAGATGTTTGCCTCTTCCGGGTGTCCACAGGCGGTGACAGCTCTAGCTTCACGTAAGGGTCGTTGAATCCTCCGGATTCGCTTCCGGCTAGGTCGTGCGCTGGTTTTACAACACAATCAAGCATTAATTGGGTCCGGCATCAGATTGACGGCAATACAATCAGTGTAATATGCAGGCATTTAACATTATTCTACAATGCGTTAACAATGCGAGATTTAATAATGGATATAGGGAAGAGAAATGAAACTCCGCTTTGTTTTAAAAGTCCTCGCAACTTATGGAGTTACCTTCTATGAGATGAACGTGGAGGTCTGATCTGTTAAAATCGTATTTGAGTCTCATGTGCAATCGACCGAGACTTGCACCATTGGAGCTGCTGTTCAAAATCAAAGGTCCTTTCTTTATCGTGTAAAGATCCGGCTGGATCGCACCTAGAGGACTCGATGGCGGAATCGGAGTTTCCGACGAAAGAGACCTCACTGCCGTAGGTATTAATAATGGCGACAGACACCTATTAGAACCTGAAAAAAGCGAAAAGTGAGGAAAATTATTTTGAAATGGGCGAGCGAAGGTTAATGGTTACCGTCGCACCTTGGTGTCTTGGCGATGATGGAGGTATCGATGCAGCAGACGATACGATGCTGGAGAGAGAGCCCTGACTGGAGCTCTGGGCTCTCACATCCCAGCCGGAGCCCCGTATGTCGAGGGATCCTGCACGAAGAGGAGATGCGGAACGAAGATGGCTCCCTCCTGCAAGATCTCCAGCGGGGCTTCCAGTTTTTCCGTCCGGTGAAAATGTCCGGATTTGGGGCGACGAACCGCGATGTTCGGAACCCTGAAAGAGGCGGAAAGCAGAGGCGAGATTGCTTCGGAGCCCGCGCGAACGGACGATGGCCGGGGAATTACCTGCTTGGAAGTGCAACTGTCCAAGCTGCCCTGAGAGGAAACGCTGGGCGTTCTGCTGAGCTTGTTCGTCGATCTACCTGGATACGATTTGGCCTGGTGCGTCAATTCTAAAGGAGACTTCGGCAAATCCGGAGTTATGGAATGGAGCGCGACCGTGCTCGTGGGCTGCACTATTCGTTGTTCCTTGCTGACTTGGAAATCCTGCGAATGATGGGACTCCCGTTAGACGGGGAGGAAAAGCGCTGCAAATGCACCCGACCCGAAAGCTTGCCCAAAAGGCGCTCGGGTTTCATTTAGCCGAGCCCGCGAAATCGAAATCGGAAAATTTTCCGAGCCCCCGTCAGCAACCAATTCTTCGGGAGACGCCGCCCTGATTCGTGCGTCCGGTCTATGGTTTTGCAGTCGAAATTTTCCTCCTCATCGAAAAACGATCCGGTTTCCATTTGACGCGCGAGGAAAAAAATTAAATTCGCGACGTAAAAAATGTTTTGACGGAGAAAAGACAGAAAAACGTTTTGACTCGGTTAAATTAGTCGAAAAAAAAACGATTTTTGCTGAAAAGGTTGGAGGTCGAATCGCCGCTGCAAAAGGAAAATGGATTTTTCACATTCGGCGGAGAAGGATTTTCCGGGTTTTTCTGGGCGATCGAGCGACTCCACCGCCGCGGATTTAGTGTTTATTCAGCGACAGCATTTCGGCGAATGCTCCGTCTTTCCGGGTCTCGAAGCCTTCGGCAATGGCGGCCGCGATCGAAAGGTTCGCAGCGACAATAAAGAGAAATTAATTGTCTTCAGGTATTTTCGGTATGCCCCAAGGTATTTCCCTTTTCGCCCCGGGGGAGCGACCGATGTCCGTATCCCGGGTCCAGAATTCCCATTCATCCCGTCTGAAGGGAAAAAGGTGTCATTCCCGGTGTCTGCTCGTGTTTGTCCGGGATCATTAATCCCGGGCGTTCGCTCGTGTGTTTGTTGTATTTATTGGGGCAGTCTTAAAAAGAAAGAGAAAAAAAAAAAATTCTGTTTGGTTTTCTTATTTGCTTTTTTTTTTCCTCCCATAAGGTTTTTCTGTTGATTCCCCGTATTTACATCTCCGTCTCGGCTGATTCCCCATCTGGATCTCGGCTTCGACGCCGGGGCAGGTATTCGGGAAAGCGACACGTTTCGAGATATAAGGAAGGGAAAATCACCGGGGCCCTCCGGTTACAAAACCGGAAATGAATGGGTAATGATTTTCGTCATTATTCCGGCTCCGGCGAACGGGAAAATGTCCAATCGGAGTACACACCGAGCTTTAATGGCCGATCTCCGGGGTCTGGAGAATTCTCCCAGCGGTTCTGCGTCGTCGGGCAGTTCTTCCTAATCCAGCCTCACGTCTGCGACTGTCGTCTCTCATTACGTCGCGACCGAGTCATTCGGGGCATTTCCCCCGATTCCGTCCAAAACCCAGGATTCCCGATGCGTTAACACAATCAAGTAAATTGCATCGCCCGTTTGGGAATGTTAAAAAAAAAAAAAAAAAAAATGTTAATATCCGGTTCCTGGGTCGGGCAAAAAGGGATCGATCTGATCATTAATCAGGCTTGCGTAAGCAGTGGCAGACAGTTAACTGCGGGCGCCGGGAAATTCGCTCTCGGAAAAAAGGAAACGAGGATGCGGAACGCATAAAGAGGGATTCAGCGGTTTAAAATGCCGGTTTTTATTATTTTTAATTTTAGGAGGTGCCGCCCCGGGGGTTCTGGCGATCTTCGTTATCGCGGCGCTGCCCCAGGGGGCCGCGGGCTGCACCTTTACCTGGTTTTCTTTGGGCGGTTCGCCCATTTCCGGTTTTTTCTTCTCGGGCGTGGACGGCGTGGACTTGTGTTTCTCCCTTGCGAGCCTCGCCCACGTTTCCAAACCCTTGTGCGTTATCCAGCATGTGGCCGGTCCGAATCCGCTGCCCAGAGACATTTCACCTCCGAAAAGATATTGATTCACGACCCGTTCAGTCCGTTCGTCCCTCGCTCTACGCGTCCCATTTCATAGTCCGTTCGAACGTGTTTTACTTTTTACCTTAAGCGCAACATTTTCGAAAAGCAAAGAGACGAAAAGGAAGGGAACGGAGGAAAGGAAAAAGGAGAAAAAAAAAAGGAAAAATAAAAGAAAAAGGAAAGAGAAAAAAAAAGGAAAAAAAAAAAAAAAAAAGGAGGAAAAGAACTCGTCTTCCTCTCGGCGCGGAATCGATACCGGGGAATCCACGGCGGCGTTACATAACGTACGCGAACGGGGTCGAGCAACGCGCCTCCTGCCCAAGCACCCAAATTTCGATATTTATTTCCGGGGGTTCGACGAGGAAGCGGCCGCGGAGAGTCGAGCGTCCGTTTCTCGGGGATCCTCCGTCGGGGAAAAATCGGGAACGGGAAAGGGAAGTGAGGAAAAGGCTCCGGTTATTCGCCCGAGACCCGAATCATCGAGCGCCCGCAGCGTGAGAGCACACGAAAACCGCTGAGAAATTTTTTCCCGTATCACTCGCGCGTTTCACTTGCATCGCGTAAGCAAAATCGGTGCACGTAACGATTCGTGTGCCTGGAGGAGGAGAAAAAACGAAAAAAATGGGAGAAATTCGACGTCAAATTTTATTTTTCCCCGTTTTTCACAACGCTCTCTGCTATCAACAGGTAAATTACGAGCTGGAAGCTTTCGGCGCCCTTATTCGCCCGCTCTTCATCCCCCCGATTCCCGTTCCCTCTCCTCCTCCTCCTCCTCCTCCACCCCACCCGCTGGAAACCCGGTTTCCAGCGACTCCCGAACTCCCAGACGCGCTGCTTCCAGAGCCGAGGAGGGAAAATTTCTCCCTCTCTCTCTCTCTCTCTCTCTCTCTCTCTCTTCCCTTTTTCGCTTCCCCTGATTTTCCATTAAAATTCCGCATCGGAAAATTAACGATAATTTATTTCGGCTCCGCCACTTTTCCTTCTTTGCGCGCTGCCTTAACGTTGAAGGTTCATTCTTAGCGTCCGGGCCCGACTGCATTTTCGGAAAATTCGCGCCTGGAATGCTTCCGCCCCCGGGCGACACTCGGATGCCGAACCAGGTTTCGCCCGGCGTGCCAAAATTATGTGCGGAGAGGCAGGTTTTGGCGCTTTCTCATCCTGTTCCAAGCCGCGGACATTGAAAATTTTACAATTATTTTTCATATTCCCCGATCCCCGGTTTAAATGCTGATCCGGAACGCTTTTGCGCTGCGCAAAATCAGATCTCACAGCTTTTTGCATTTTTGAAATATCGGATGGGGGCGCCACGCTTAAATTTTTTTCCTGGCTAAAAAAGGTGCGAAAACTGTTTGAATTTTGAAGGAAAATCCTCCCCGAAAATCGTCAAAATGCTTCAACGTTATTCGGACGTATTTTTTTTTTTTTTTTTTGTTTTAAATTTTGGATCTAAATGGACACCCTGCGAAGGCGGAGGCCTTTCCCGTGTCTACGCATGACTGTCCATTTTGGAAAAGCGCTTTTCCGAGCGGGATTCTTCGATTTCCGCCTGCATTCACGTGACGTGTCCCGCATTTCGTTTCGCATGGCGAAACACCCGTTTCTTGATACGACCGCAGATAAAAGTCAGACCAATCCCTGCGCCTGTTGTTTTTTCTCAATTTTACCCCTCGCATTGTCAGCAGCAACAACCTTAGAAAATGTCGAAAATACCCCGGTTCGCACGGCGAAAAAATCGGAGGGAGAAAATTTTCGGCCAGCCGATCGCTGTCTGGAATCATTCTGCTGGCCGGAAAATTTCGCTCCTTTTCGAATAATGGGAAAGGCTGTGCGGGGTCGATTTAACCCGAGGGTGGCGGGGGGGGGGATTTCGCGAGCGGGAGAGACATCTGGACGGAGGGCGCGGAACCGAGGCCTCCCCGGGAAATGCGATTTTTCCAGCCTTCGCTCGGATCCAGCAGATGGTCTCGACGGCAATTTCCCGGAGCGGATAAAATACCGTAATGGCGCGTGTAAACACGGGAAAATTGGCTCGATCGCTCAAAAGATGACTCTGCCGGAGGAAAAATATAATTTCACCGACACGCGAGGAAAATTTGTATTTAATTTCGTTAATTCTTACATAGGGGCACTAATTACTTTTGTACTGGATATTTGAGCTTTAATGGAAAACAACTTAACGAACTGCGTCGCCAACTTATGAAACAATTATTAGTGCGTGTTATTTGATAAATTGGGTTGTACGCTAATAAAAGAACTTCAAAAACTGTTGACAAAAAAAAAAAAATTGCTGGTTCTTCATTTATCTTCGTGTATTAAATTCTGTTTTTCGAAAAGCGATGAACTCAAACAAAGAGAATTAACGAAAAGCAGGAAAAACGTGTGCGTTTCGAATAGTACACATTAGTGTACAGTATAAGATTTTAGAAGACATGCCGAGAATTAAACCTCAATTTTGATACGATATGATTTGATATTTACAATGCGGCATTAATATTAATTTCGATCGAGCAAATAGAAAGGGGTTTGAAATTTTCCCGCAGGCTGCGGGGCAAGGACGCGTCAGTTGCGTCATCGCGGAGGCTTTGCCATCGGAAACCAGAACACAAGTCTCTTTCGATGGTTGATCGCGGAAAAATCGGAGCGATTTTCGCTCCTCGATTTTGCTCCCAACAGGAAAAAAAAAAAAAAAAAAAAAAAGGTTTTGCGCCCGGGAGCAAAATCGCCCCGGGTTCCTTCGTTATTTGTCGCTGGTTCGGGGCAAAACCCGATGAAATTTCCGAAGACGGAAAAGCTCGTGGTCGCAGCGAGGATTTCCGAGAGTCCCGGGATTTGACCTGTAGCGAGGAAAACCGTCGCTGGAATGCGGCGCAGTTTTCCACGGCGCGAAGTCGATCTCTTCCCGGAAACGCGTTAAAAAAAAAAAAAAAAAAAAAAAAAAAAAAAAAAAAAAAAAAAAAAAAAAAAAAAGAACATTTTCTCCGCCGATCCGCGCCAAGACGGTTTCTGCGGTTTATCACTTTTATGATGCACGTCTCTCGGTCTCGTGACACGTCGGAAGCAATCGCTAATATCGGATTAGAACTCTGGATTAATTCCCCGATCGCTTCTGACGTGGACGACTCTCTCCACGGGATCGGTGAAACGTTTCATTATTATCCTTAAGAAATGTGCGTTATTTTGGTCGGGTCGCACAACTGCGATTGCCTTCTTTTCCGATCGCACCTCCTGATGTGTCGCTATTCCGAGAGACGCGTGGGTATTGCGAAAAAGAGAAGAAAACTGTCTCCCGACTGCTGTTCTTTGAGCGATTATTCTTCGTCGGCCAACAGGAAAAAAAAAAAAAAAAATCTGGTCAACTTTTAAATTAGCGGGGGTCGGTTCAAAATATCAAGTCTTACATTTCGAGGCACAACAGCGCGGGGGGGAAACCTTTTTTTTTTTTTTTTTTGCGAGCTAAAACGTGGGATTCCAGGTTTGCATTTTCGCGAGGATCGCTTCCGTTTTGAAAATCAAAGGATAATTTTTTAGTCGCTCAAAATGAAGTTTGCTTCGTCAAATGCAAAAATGAGGTGAGACCTTCTCATTGCACTGCACTGCTTGTTAATCGCAAAGGCCTGGAACGAATAAAGACCGACGTTACGACAGCAGAAGTGCAAAGTAAATTTCGAATTGGAGCTTTTCCGAGTTTCCCGGATGGCGAATCCCCGAAAATCGGGGAATCGGCACCGGGAAATAATTTTAAAAAGAGAAAAATGAAAAGGAAAAACTCTTTTCCGGCCGTTTACCTTCTTTTATGAGGCCCGATCAATGTAATTGTCAAGCGACGATTGTCATCAATATTTTTCAATTTCTGTCGGAGCAATCCGCTTCCTTCCATTCATTTTCTTCGATTCCATAAGTTACCTCTCTTATTGCCGCGAAATCGAATATGGACGCGTCGAAATCGTTTCCCGATGTGGAAAAGCTGCGGATCATCAATCTTACGAGGCAAAAGCGCAGGGCTCTGGAGGAGCTTTTTGGTTGTCAAAATGGCGAAGCCAAAATTTCCCACAGTCGGAATCGGTAAGATCCTTTCCTTTTACCTTCCATGTGTCCTCAGAAGGAAGTGATTTTTTTTTTTTTTATTTTTTTCTTAAGGCGACTAATAAGTTGACAAGAATCGAATGTTCTTGCAGTTAAACTTCGAGAGTTTCGGTGACTTTTAAAGGTAAAACTTCTGCTTCGAATTCGAAAATTAGATTGAACCGTATTTTTCCAATTACGTGAAACAAAAATTGAGTTAGGGTCAAAAATTTATGAAGAGAAGACCTGAGGCTCTGGAAGGGTAAAAGAAATAAAAATAAGGATCTGAAAGATTCCGAAAACGCAGTCCGAGACGCTACCTAAGGTAGGAAATGGAAAAAGTGCTTAGTACCTGTGGATATATCAAAAGGGGGCATTAAAATATTTCTTTTTACCTCTCTGAATTTCCTTACGATCGTCTAAAAATATCATGTTAATAATGGAATTAAAAAGGTGAAAATTTTTAATTTTCAGTTTTGAAAAACGAAAGCGCTGAATCTGAAAAACGAGAGGATAAAAGAATTTTCCTTTTTCCCTTTTTTTTTTCTCTCTCTCTTTCCCATTTCAGCTTTCGCGAATAACTTCGCACTTCCATTTCCCTGCAAATGGTCCGGAAAATTCAGCTTCTTGCATTTTTTCACAATTTGAGACTTTTCGCCAACGTTAAAGCTGTTTTCCCCCATTTTTCCCCCATTTACGTCGCGCGTGTGTTTTCCTTTTTTTTTTTTTTTTTTTTTTCATCCCAAGCCGATTTAAAATCTGAGCCTTTTTCATGGCGTGCTGCGGGACATCCGGCTTGGAGCACGGATCATCGAGACTCTTGCAGCGTTAACGCTAAGTCGCTGCAGCAATTTGCTGCAATCCCTGTTCTGCGGCGGTTGTCACGGAAGCCTGGGGTTGTGATAGTCGTGAACTTACATGATTTATATTATGGCTTCCACCTGAGTACTCATTGTGATGTCGCGTTCGAAATGCCACAGGTTGTTACGGCGAAAACAACAGGGACGGTTATTGATCAATATCCGAAGGTGTTTTATGTGATCTTCGGGTCACCAAGAAGCTTTACTTTAATGAACGTATGTATATATATATATGTTTTCAATAACTCAGGATGAAATCTATTCCGCATAGAACAATTCAACAAATTCGCGAATTATTACAGGTTGCATTGCCATTTTTTTTTTCCTGGTTTTTGCTTTTCGCTTTTTCTCCGATTTTCGTTGTTTCGTACAAATGCTGGAACCTTCGAAAAATCCGGTCTTGACGGGAAAGGCATTCACGCATTCAAATTAGGCCCCCCCCCCCAAAAAAAATGGAATTATTTTAATGAAAGTTTTTACGAAAATAAATTGAATTTTCCAGTTTTCGGATATCAAAATTGAATATTCCGAATTCCTAAAATCTCCAGCGGAAATTATTGAATTGATAAAATTTTTAAGGGCATAGGAGCCATGGATAATGAATGGGACTGCTGTGGGAGATGATTCCATTTTAAGAATCTAAACGTAATTTTGGAGCTTATATTTGCGAATAATCGTAATGAAAGAATTTAGCTTTCAGCAAAGGGAATATAAAACGGCAGCTTGTATGTTAGAATGGATAAAAATGAAAAGGATCAGCCGCTCAAGATTAAGATGTGTTTATCCAATAAAAGCAAACTCACCTTTTGGGTTATGCTGTAACCAATGCTTTTTTTCGCATACGAGGAAGGCTTCAAATCGCCGTAGCGCTCCAGGTCGTTCCATTCTTTGCCGTATCTTTTCTGTGCATAATATCTGTACACCACGATAGTCATTGCAACAAGGAGAGCAAGCCCGGTTCCTGTCACAGCTCCGAGAACCGCAGATCCCACCATCTGAAAAGAACAAAATTTTTGTCTGACTTTTTTTTTTTTTTTTTTTTTTTTTTTTTTTTTTTTTTTTTTTTAATTTATGAGACGCATTCATTTCCAATAAGCTGAAAAAGTAAGCTGTTTGAAGTTGTTGGAACGATTTTCTGTGCGGGAAAGTCTCGGTTCACCCTTTTTCGTTGGTCCACAAGTTTTGCGTCTCTCCTACATGCATAATGCTTTTTCTTTTAGCGGGCGGAAAATGTATCCAAGAAGCATGTCTTATAATAAGAGATTTTATGTAAGGGCTAAAAACCGGAATTCTATGCGATTCAGTACAAAAACAATTGGGCTACGTCTGACTATTTCCGCCGCACTAGGCTGCCGTGTTATGTCATGAAAATGTGTATGACTTTATTTTAATTAGTGAAAGTGCACGATTTATGTTTTGACCATCAGTGTTCTTTGACACTGAAGCCGAATCCGAAAGTTAGAATGAACAAAACGGAAAAGTAACAAAAGGTACTTGTCGTTTCACACGCTGAACAACGTTACTGTAAATATTTCGATGTTCAGAGCATCCTTTATAACCGCTTAAACGGTTTTAAAACTCGTGAACATGAGATTATTAAAAATGTTTCATCCCAAAATAGTAAGGCAAACAGCTGAAAGTAAATAGGTGTGCATTTGAAAAATTTACGTTATTGTATAAAAACAAATAAACTGCCTGCTCGGATAGGGCGGGTGAGTTAACTAATATGCCGGATTAATCTTGTTTTTGAATAATTAAGACGGAAAGATTCAAAGTTGATGTCAGAGAAAATCGAAGCTCCGGAAAATGATGGCAAAACAATGAAATCCCGATTGTTGGTGGGGGGGGGGGGGAAACTCGATTTTCGTGGCATTCAAAGGAAAGAAAAAGATCAAACGAATTTCGAGCAGGGAACTGGAAGTACATCGGGACATTCGAATGGAGTTCAAACCGCTTTTTAATAAAGGAGTAAAGGAATCGAAAAGAAAGACCTAAGGACGGCAAAAATTCTTTCTCCCCGGAGGAGGACGTAAAAGTCGGGGAAACTCCTTCCGAGTGTTTTCCGTTTGTTGGGGAAAACTTCACATTTCAAATTCGCGGCAAAAGGGGCTCTCATCTGCGGAGGAATGCACATGCAGGATTAAATGTTGCCCGGACGAAGCGAAAATTTTCAGCCGCAGCAGCTTTTGCGAGGGCGGAACAAAGGGATGTGCCTCTTTGTGAAAATTCCTTTTTCCTACCCTCTCGTTAGTTTCCTCGATGGAGTTTTAATTTCTGACCGGGGAACAAAGAACTGTTTCTTCGAGAAGGTTTTCATGTTTTGAAAACCTTTGTCCCGGAAAAGTTCTTTCGATTCTTTTTTTCCTTCGGCAACTGCAGGAATTCATCGATTACCTCTTCCTGCTTTTCTGCGAATGCTATCCAATTAGAAAGGTGTTTCCTTATTTATTTATTTTTTTTTTTTTCTTTTCCTTTGCCAGGATCAAGTTAATGCAGTTGTTTACAAACTGCCCTTCCCAGTGTCGGATATGACGTTCGGGAAATTTTACCCGTTCCAGCTAACGAAAACTCTCTATTCGCTTACATAAAAATCAAAAATATTTATGGCGGTGTCACTAAGTAACCTTTGACTCTTACTTTTTGCATCTTTCAAAACCGGAAAGTTCTAAAAATCCGCGACATTAAATAAAAACAATTGTCGAAATGAACGGCGTTAGAAGAGATCGCATCTAAATTATCTTTTTTAAAAAATTTACACGGACAAAATCCACGTGGAAATTCATAATCCCATTCATGTACAAGTTCATGCAGCGTGAGTGGGAATATTGTTGATTATGGCAAAACGTTTTTAAGGCGGTTTAATTAATTACTGATAATTTTATTTTTCGGTTTTGAACTGCCGGTGAAAAATTTAAAGGTTAATCGAAAATCAGCAGTAATGCAGAGTTTCGGCAATGTTTTTATTGATACATATTTCATGTGCTTTTGTTGAAGATAGAATCACTTCAGTAAAAAATTTATTGATTGAACTTGAAAATTGAAGGGAGAAAGTAAAATTGTAATGCAAATAAATTGATTGTTTATGTTTAAAAAAAAAAAAAATTAAATGATTGATTGTAAGTTGATTTAAATTTTATTATTATGATTTAATTTTTAAAAAGGAAATTTTTTTGTAAAAATTTCCCTGGCATTTGAGTTTTCACTGAATCTCAACCGCTGCTTTACCCCTGGTCGGATCAGTGTACAATTCAATGGGTTTGTCGCCACTTAACTCTTGTTGCGGAGGAAAGAGAACTTGAATCATCAAATCTGCTGTGGGAAAGTAAATTTTCGGGAGAACAAATTCAAAAGGAAACTGTGAAGATGCACGCGATCTGATGTTCGAGCATCGGGAAAATAATGCTGAATGTAAATTTATTGATATATAATCGAATATAAATATATTCGAATTGTTTCGAAACAATTCTAACCAGGTACTTTCGAAATATGATTTTGGGTGGCGAGGCTCGGTCCATCGGAACCAGAGGCTGTCGAAGCGCAAATTTTCCACGAGTTTTCACGCCGGCGACGTCATTCTCCCAGAAAATTTTTCCCCGGTCTCCTCGACCGAATGCCGGGGGGATAGGTGCACAATATTTGCTTTCAAGATTTTCCGGCAGCATTTTGACTTCCGTTAAATTTCAGCTGCAATTTTTTCTTTTTTTTTTCAGAATTTTATTTCGCGAATAGCGGCTCCATTTTCGAAATTGGCAATTTAAAAAATTACACTTTCGAGAGAATGTCGTTCTTCGAATGTTTGATCAGAGTTATTGGGCCCCATCCGTCTGAAAATTTGCAAACGCTCAATAACCGAAAATCATCTCTCTGGAAGTTTGCGGAGGAAATTAAAATGGAGCATAAGGACCAATAGTTTTTGCCGCCGAAGATTTGTCCCAAAGCAACTGGAGCAATCGTAACCTGTGACGATAAAGAAAAGGAAAAATATTACAGGTTTATGGGGGTGTCTGCTTTTGCTAAGGTTTAATTGTATTCGGCGCTTGCCAAAGAAAGGTATTTCCTCCGCGTGTAAAATTAAATCTCTGCATAATTCAGTTGTTTTTGCGATGAAAAAGCTAAGGTTTTGAATAAGGAAAGTGTTAAAAAAAAAAAAAGATCACTTAAAATTTTGAATGTTAAAAATTCCAGGCTGGAATTTTTCGCTCTCTCCCAATGAACTTTTCTAAGGCTTTTTTGGAAAATCACGAAGGGCTTATCTCTGCTGAATGCGGAATGATTCCGGGCTAAGGCACCGCGGCACTGTGGACCGCGTGAAAAATAAAAATTTCTTCTTCGGCTACGTTTTGCTTAGCACATTTCACCTATGGGTGGGTGATGAAAAAATGTAGTAGGGAAATAAAATGTAAAAGTATGCTGCGAGAGATTCATTTCTGCTTTCCCTCATCTGCCATGACTTTTTCTCCAGTTGCAAAATAAGCACCAAGAGGGAAAAAGTAGGTCTTCGCAGAAATAAACTATATTTATACGCTCAAATGTAATGGGTTCACTCTGCTCCTTTGAAGAAGGAGAGACCTTCTGAGAGGCCATCCCAGAGGTCATAATTATTATATAATTATTTCTTACATCTCCGCTTAGGTCGCAGATCTCCCGCTGCTGGGTAGCCTTTTCCCATGATGTCCAGGTTCGGGACATCTTCCGAAATGGGGGAACCGCAAAAGAGAGATCGAAGCAATTTCCCATAGGAATTTCCTCAGTTCCTAATTCCTTTTCCACATTTTACTTTCGGTGTTTTTCGCACAAATGTATTTTGGGATTTGATGCGTAGAACCGCGGAAGAGACTGGAAAAGCGTTCCAGGGGAAAGAGCAAACAATGAAAATCCGATTTCCTCCTGCATGTGAAAGCGCAAAAGAATCAGAATAATAAAACAATAGTAGCTTTGGAAAAAATTGGGCGGCGGGGGGGGGGGGGCTCCTGGAACAATTCGATTTTCAAAGCCTCAAAAGGATGCTTCAACAGAAAATATTGTCCTCGGTTTATTGCGAAGTCAATCTAAAGTCGTGTTATCAACCGTGGGTAATTTATTAACCAAAGTTGAATCGATGTATACAACAGAATAATATAAAATATTTTCTCATCATTCGAAGCATTTACTTATGATACAAAAAAAAAAATATTATAACCGTTTTCGTATAATTTCGATATCCCAGTAGAACAAACAGAAAAAAAAATGTCGTAAACTTCAACATAAAATATATATGTAGCGTGAAAATTAAATGATAGTAAACTTGATATAATAACATCTTTTATGTATATATATATATATATATAGTGACATTTTCTTTTTTTTTTTCCATCGTAAAAACCACGCATCATCGAATATTCTAATTTTTAGGCCCCGCTTTTATGTTTCAATTACAAAACGATGGAACTGCAAATTATGAATAAGGAGATTCGCAAAGAAAAAAAAAGGCCACGAAGCAGCGACAGAAAAATTTAGCCGATTCGAGACGTCAGCGAAGCTTTTACAGCCAACAGCAGGTAAAGGAAAAATTTATCTATCACATGAAAATAAACTAAAAGATCCGATTCAACGATTAAACTTTCTGTCAATTAATCCCGGGTTTTCATTCCCATTTCGTGCCCGGAAAATTTTTGCATCAAACCGGGATTTTGAAAATGATCCAGGTTTACGAAAGAAGTCACTCCGGAGATTCGCCTAGAGCTAAATGCATAAGGAATTGGAACGGCAAAACGTTTTCCGGCATGTCAAGTTGATCGAATCGCTGTCTTCCGAAATAGTGCTGTCATCCCACCGTAAGAAATGCCCTTCGCTTGGCATCAATAAGACGACCATGCGTAGAAGGTGATATTTAACCCAGGTTGATCATCACAAAGTTTAACTAGCGGATCCTAATCATGAAGGACCTGCACTGCATCGTGGTTACCTACAAGAAGCTCTCCTAAATGCATCGCGAATATGTTTGGCTTCAGCTGGTGCGATTGGCGGTCCACTGGTAATGCTGAAATAAGATGGAAGGTAATAATTCACATTTTTCAAGGGTAATGAAATTACTGTTTTTTGCGGGTTTTCGCTGAAGTGATCACTTCGGAGTTTGTACTGACTCAATGGAAATGTAAGAATCTGCTAAACAGGATGAATGTTCACCGATTTTCAAAATGACGAAGATGTCAAAAAGATTTTAACACTATCTTTCGGTGTGGAATATAAAAACTTGCACGTATAAGAGGATTCTTAATACGACTTTAAAAGATGAAATCGGTCCTTTTTACAACCTTAATAGCGCTAAGTCAAATTTTTCTCCGCATTACTAACATTATTTTTGATATAAGGTTATTTTCGCCTGTCTCCGCATTCCTTTCCTTAGTGCCAAACAGTGAGAGAAGTTGTTCTGATTGATACGTAGACCAGGTTTAGGAGTTTTCCGAGCCTTCGGTGTAACCGCCTGCATTGCGTACGTGGACGGTGAGTCGAACCTTTTTTAAGATGTGCGGCGAAGGAATGGGATGTCATGCCAATGGGAAACATTATTAGATGGCAGTATTGTCACAGTGTTTTGCTTTCCGATATCGATGCCCAATATTTTCCGTTTCCTCATACGGTAAAAAAAAAAATTTCATTGGGAATGGATACGTCCAAATATAATGCATCACCCATGTGGTCTGCTTTTTGTGTACAAAAGTTATGCCCGGCCTGTTACGGGAGAATGGGAGGACCACCGTAGTTTGGAATCAGCTTTTTCAAAAATGGTTTATGGTATGCTGTCTGGGAGGCGAGCTTTTTGTGCATTATCTTTGGAGCTTTATTGCGTCGACGCATGTAGTTAGCGGAGGTCAGAAATTTGCATTCGCTGATTACCTGTTATTTATTATTGTTACACTCCTCAAAAAGGTAAGATGAATTTATATTTTCACTTGTTTGAGGAGTATTTTTTTTTTTTTTTTTTTATTTGGAACACGTGAAATATTGAAACCAAATAAAATTTTCTTTAGGATGAAACAGGGAAGTTTCGATTCGGTGCCTCACTGCCTTCGTAATAAACTGCTTAATCTATAGCATATACAATAAAACGTCATTGAGATGTAATGACATGCGTCGTAAGATCTCGCTAACGTTTGAACGACCCTTGTTTATGTGGAAAGAGACAAAATCGCTCGAATACGATGCATTTAGGAAAATCATACCAAGTATTACTTGAAATGGAAAAGAGAAAAAAAAAAAGGGAAGAATGTATTAGAGATAAAGGTAAAAAAAATTTTTTTTTTTTTTTATTGAATTTACATTATTTATTTGCTTTTTTTTTTGTTTTTCGGAATCGGAACAAAAAAATGGAGGATGAAATTTGAATTATATTTTCAAAATAAAACTTCTGAAAACATTCCGTACACAAAACGAACATTCCGCATGAGGACGGAACCGAGGACTTCAACATTTTGCCCATTTCCGCGACCGACAAAAATCAAAATTTTCCGCGAGCGAGCATTTGCTTACCCGCCAAACTCAAGTCTAATCGCTTTTTTGCTTGCCTCTACAAGAGGTACGAAAACTGGGCGATGCACGAAAAGAGAATGAAAATCTTTTGCAAACCCGTGGGGCCAAGACGAAGATTAATTTATACATGAAAACAATTTGGGCTGAATCTTCTTGGCTAAGGATCGTTTGTGAAATTCGAATGCAAATGCGGACAACTTTTAACCGAGCATAGCCCCCCCGGGATATACTCTGCTGAAACGTAGCAATCCAGGTTCGTAAAGGAAAAGGCTACCTCTCAGAGGTAGATTTTTTTTTTAAAATGCACCGCTAAAAGAAGTTCACTAAGAATTGAGGCTGCTGTTTTGAGACGTGGAGCAATAATAACAAAAAAATATATATATATATATATTTATGAATGTTTCATGTTTTTAAGTCATTTAGCGTATTAGTAAGTTTTACAATAAATCAGATCGCTAAAGGAGTTGAAAATGCATATGTCTGGATGGTGTAAAAGATACTGCGGATTAAGGGAATCGTGAAAGGTGAAAATCCCTGTCTCTGGAGCTTTAGCAGCGGCTTTTATTCAATTTTTTTTTTATTTTATTCTGGATTCAATAGAAAATTCTCCTTTATTTCACTCTATTTTTTATCTGCTTTGCCAGGGATCTCGGAATATATTTTTTTATTTTTAAGTTCCTTTCAAATTTCTATTCATCTTTTTATTCGGTCCCTTTCGAAAAACCTTTTTTTCCCCATCCTCAAAATCATGCAACTGGGATGTCAATAAAAGTCTTAAACAGGACTCGACTTATTAAACAAGTCGCGCGTGTAATGATTTTCATTATAATGCTTTCCTTTACAATTTCAGTTATTACTAAAATCGGATAACTCAGAGGTGAAGTTTTCCGTAGTTTGCACGGTCGCTCGGTTTTTTTTTTTTTTTTCGAAATTCGGGATTATGCCGTCCGGAAAATTTTCTCGTTTTCCATTTCTTCATGCGATTGATACGTGACAATGGCAAAGCCTGAGCAATCCCTGCTTTTTTTTTTTTTTACATTTTCTTGGTTTTCCCTAAGCTTCCCGCGAACAACGGAGCACGAGCAATGAAAAATGGAAAGCGCACCGGGATTTCGGCATCCTTCATAATCCCCATTTATCGCTGCGGGGGAAATTTTCGCTTTTCTCCAAAAATTTAATGAGCACCCTCATTTGCAAGCCCTGACTCGAATTCTGCCTCGTCTGGGATAAGGGACGAAAAACTGCCGGAAAATCAAATCTCATCATCGCCCTGGTTTTGTTCCGGCGGCAGTTCAAATATTCCGCAAGCGGCAGTTGATAATAAACAAAATTAATGTTGAATGCAAAAGCGGAAAAAATTTACAAAAAGAGAAGTGGAGTTTTCGGAAAATTTGAAGTTGGGGAAAATTTTCCAAAAAAAAAAAAAAAGGAACTGAAAATACACGAAAAAATATTAAAGCTTTGCCGAGAGAATCACAAATGGAGGCTGGAAAATTTGAAATATTACGTTTCCACAATCGAATCGGTATTTTGCAAGGGTTATCATTCGCTTGGCAAAATATGCCGAGTACATGGGAAAGGCATTCGGGGCAAAAAAATATTCATACTAATGGCGTAAAATAAAGATTTCGTTCAGTAATAGTCATATGAAGCCTCTAATTTCGAGAGAATTTCATAACAATCCAGTATAAATGAACTTTATTAGAAAGTAACACTATATACGCGAAATCACATTCAACATTAAGAGGAGTCATTAATTTTAGCTTTTCTAAGTATCACGTTTCATTTTGCATGTAACGAATGAAGACAACTTTTTCCTGACTTAGAAATATGGATAGATGAAAGCTTTATTTTTATCCAGCTTCAACGTTTATTATATAGTATCAGTTATACATGATATTGAATGTGATGTGTTGGATTACATAATTAATAAGAGCCTTTAGAAATTTTTAATAGAATATTAAAGACCTTTGTTTTAAAATCAATGGTTTTAAAGTCATAGTCTTCATGATATTGAAAAAAAAATCCTTTCAAGCAAAACCACATTTTAATAAAAGCTTTTTGAAGATGTAAATTAAAGAGATTTTATTTTTTACAACTTGGCAATATGAGTAGTAACATTTCACTGAAACATGAGTGAAATTTTATTATTAACATTTTAATCAATATTTTATTCAAATATGAATAAAATGATCGAAAGTGTCGAATTCTAAACAATTGCATTGCTCAAACCTTCAAAATTATGTCTTAATTAGATTATATTTTAATATAATTAAAAATCTTTTATCGACGATAAATGAATAAATAAAAAACTAAAGTAATATTTTTCTTCAGAGGTTGGAAAAGCTGTAAATGTTTTCTTGATCCGAGAAAGGAAACCAGCAATTCGGACAATGGAGCAGAACAGCAGCAACGAAGCCAACACCGTCAAAATCTCGCTGCCGACCGACGTGGCACCAGATCCGGAGATCATCCGGTTCATGCAGTTTAGAATCCAGTTCTCTTCGAACAACAACACGTTCGACACAGCGACGATCAGGCTGATGACCGACATCGAGCAGGTTAGATTAGGCTTTCTCTCACATTTCAACTTATTAGTGGGCGCACAACATAAAAGACTAATAGATCAGGTAACTTTTCGCACAACTCCGGGAAATACAGTGAATAACCAATATTCTCGGTTAAACAAACCGAGAAAGCGCATTCGTACTCGAGGAAGTATTGAATGACGTTCCGGAACTAACAAATACATCAACGGGAGTGACGCACAGGTGAAGCACGGGGTCCAACACCACGCGGAAACGGTACCGGCACAACCTGCCCACAGCAAACTACGAAGGGTATCGTCTGAAACAAACTGAAAATCAAATTCGAGAGAATGTTGAGCAGGAGATCATACAGCCCTCCACAGCGCGTCTCCGGTCCACATCGCGCCCACACAAGGAAACGGAATCTACCGGAGACTATCGGTTCCCGAATCAAAGGCCAATTCCAGACGGGTACCTGTTCCACACGTCTAAGACTTCACTTAAACACCGACTAGTAAAACAATATTCTCGACAATCGACCTCGTCAGAGCCCATCCACCAGATACCACTTGCGGAAATCCAACATTTGAAGAAATTCGACATCACAATCAACCCCGCAAAATGCCAGCTAGGACGTACGGAGGTGAAATTCCTAGGCTACGGAGCCAATCAAGCGGGGCATTCAACCAGTAGAGAGGATAAGTTTAGGGAATAAAAGACTTTACCTGCCGACGACTCTCAAGGAACTTCGCATGTACTCGGGAACCATCAATTTTTAACGACGATTCATCCCACAAGGGGCGGAAGATAAAACAACTTCTGGATTGGCAATCCGAATAGGCAGAATCTAAAGATCACTTGGACGGAGACAACGAGGAGAGCATTCGCGGACATCAAGACAGCATTAGCCCAGCATTAGCCCAATCATCCAGTGACGGCGCTTCCATCCATCTCCTTGACCGTCGATGCCTCCGATGCAGCCACTGGAGGTACACCGCAGCAATATGTAAATGGTGCCTGGCGGACACTAGCCGCATAAACAGAAAAACGGCGATTCGAAGGGACTGGATGTTGAGCTCTCTATTTCCAGCGGGGGGGGGGGGGGTGAAACCATAATTTTTATGAAAAAATGATTGAAATGCACGAAAGGGATAAGAACAGAAAATCACTTTTATATGTAAATAAATGGTTTAAAGCACTTTTCGAGTGGGTCACGCTGAGAATGTCTTCACCTAAAACAAGCCTTCGGCAATTTTTATATCCGTCCGCCATTTTCATCGGATTGAGAAAATTTTTCAGTCATAAGCACGGCGAAAAACGTTCGAAACAAAAGAAACAACAGCTAGGCAGTTCCTTTTGTATAAAAGTTTCATACAAATCAACTTTTTTGATGCGGCACAGGGAGCCGAAAGCGTTCGCATAAGACTGCAAGAGACGGCAGGAATATCGCTCGCAAACGCAGGGGGGAAAATTGAAAATCTGTTGAAGGAATGGGCTGGTGCGGAGGGCTGATGGCGAATTAGTTTTGCAAAACTTAAATAAAGTTTTTTGAGAATCGGAGAGAGCAACAGCAGCAGAGGGACAGGAAAATCGAAATGCACGAATAGGCGGAAAATGCAACAAAAGAAAAAGCTGTTACCGAGAAAGGGAAATTCGAGAAAGAACGAATAAATGAAATTTTATGTAGAACGAAATGAAAGCTTTTTTTTTTTTTTTTTTTTTTAACTTTTAGGGATATTACCTGTACGTGAGGGATGAAAAAGAAAGGAGTACCGAAAGGAAAATGGGAGCTGGACATTATCTTTGTGGTTTAAATATTAAAAATAACTTTACGAAGAGTGCAGACGGGAGCTAAGGCAAAGCAAAGAGCATTTCGGGTTGCCGGATGAGTTTCAAAGCGGATTTAACTTGTAGAAATTATTAAGAGGACTGTGGCATAAGGCATATCGTGCCGATGTGTGACGATATTCGCAACAGCGCACATGAAATGCCGTGCAAAAATCTGACCATCCTTCTGTACGGCATTCGCTTAAGGTTTATTTATGAAATGCATATTGCGTTTTACTTTTTAGGATAAAATAATGCGGCGAAAATGAAAAATTGATCCTTTATGAAAACCATCGCGGAATGAGGACGCGAATTATAATCAAACGTCTATTCTGCGTTTAAATATTGAGGGTTAAAAAATACAAAACAAATCAAATGCGCTCATCGATTTAACTAAATAAAATATATTCGGATTTAGGCGAAACCAGAGATTCGCTTCTGGGCAGAAAAATTGCTCGTACAAAACGTGCAACTCGCAGAAATTTAAACAACAAAGGCAGAAAGGCATTGTTTGCAATCGAATTTACGTCCGAAAAAGTTTATGTAAAAATCACTTCAGAGCAATTAAACTTCGAGGAGAAATGTGCTGACCGTTGAAATACCGAAAGGGCATTCCTTGATGGTTGAAGGCTCGCATTCAAAAAAAAGTTCTGATGAGGCGCTTTCCCGAAAGAAAAAAAAAAAAATTTTCATTAGATTTCTGCATTTTCAAGAGTCCGAAATGAGAATGGAAATTGGTACAATGTACTAATAGTTAAGGCCGATAGTGAATGGTGCTTAATGAAAGCATAATTGGGGTTGTAGATAATTAGCTCTGAAAAAAGAAGAGAGTCAGATAACTTTCTGACAAAAGGATAAAAGCTGACTCGTTGCCGGCCGACAAAAATTCTAGGACATTAGGCATTAAAGACGTACAAAAGGCTTCTAATGAAAATTATAAAAAAAAAAAAAAAAGCGCTCTTAATTTTTCACTTATAGGTTGTAAATAATATTTAGATTAATACTGACATTCAGAATCACGATGAAAAACCGAAATCCTTGTTCAATAATGAGACTCGTGCAGGATATTGCCACTTTTAACCATCTATCACAAGTTTATTTTACGTGTTTGAACATGTAGATCATTTACTTGATTCGATCTTTAAAATCCACGGAACCATAAAGTTTGAGAAATAAAATCTAACCGTAGGAAAGCAAAAATTAAGAGTGAGCATGGACAGAGAGATGCATGCACTTCTCGCCAGATCTACTAATCCGTTGGAATGACTTTTCTTTGTCGAAAATCGATTTTCAGTGGCACTAAATTCGAAATTGATTCGACGATGTTTTATTGGTTAAGTTTTATCGCATTACGAACCGAGAGAGCTCTTCTCCGCATGAAAATTCCCGGAGAGAAGCGACGCTCAAAACCAGGTTTTTTTTTTTTTTTGGCAAACCGGAAATTACCCCGCGATCGGAGATGTCAGCTTTTTCATGACGAAAGGGAAAAAACTCTCCGTTTCCGGACAATAACATGAAGAAAAAAGTGTGGAAGGATTGTGAGGATGAATTCTGACAGGTTTTTCACCGTCGCCGTGGGTTAACACAGGTTGGAACGTTATTTTCAAGGCGGCTTCGGTCGCGTGTGGATTCGCAGCAAATTTTGCCCCGGTTAACCCCGTTCCTTCATGGGTGGCAGAAGCTGGAAAGACGCCTTTCGAATGCAAATTAAATCCAAGCCCGCGTTCGTTCCCCCTTTTCGCTGATGCGACGAAAAATTCCCACATTTTAAGGCGCTGGAAGGTTACCCGGGACAGGGACAAGAAGTGCAGAGGATCATCCGATTCCGGTCCCTTTTATTTGCATTTCTTAAGTGAAAAGCTCACGCGGCGAAGTATACGATCGGAAAGAAGAAGAAATGAGAGCTTTCCCATCTTGGAGGATTTTTTTCTTTTGATTCGTCACTCGACGGTCGCATTTATCATCCTTCGGACGATGGGGGAAAAGCAAAAAGAGACATTTTCCGGGGGGGGGGGATGATGGAAAACAACTCGACAGTAACCCAAATCTGAGACAGGAAAATTCTCCCTCCCAATTTTGGGGTGAAATCATCCGGATAGGGCTTTTCGGTGGTTGCCGTCGTCTAAATCAATTGTGCACGGTCATATATGCATTTATCCTTCTTATAGTGAATAGTTTTTAGCGGCATTGAGAAAAATATGAGGAATTACATTCTAAATCAGAATATTAGCATTCGTGTACCGAACCCGACGGGGATCCGGGAACAAAATTGCGGATTCCCCAATAAACCCTAACCCGAGAACAATACCGGGAACATCTCCTCCGACTGAGCCTTTCAATACAGGAAATCCTTTTTAAAGTCGGAAATTGAGAGATCTAAAACTGGATTATTAACGTTTCGTCTTTTGCTCTAATAATTTCGACTGCTTGTAAAGGGCTAATTTGAGTTTGACAATAATCCGAGATCGCAAATTCTGTGCAGTTAAAATTTCCATTGTCAGCTTCCTTCGGGTCAGACGAAAATTCCAGGCCTGGTTTAAAATGCATATTTTGATTCCGTAGTTGTTTTAATTTTGGAAAAATTATCTTCAGAAGAACAAATTTCGCGAAAATATTAAAGGATAATGTTCGATATCTATACAGAACGACAGAATTAACCTGTTTAACGTTTGAATAAATAATTAATATTACCGTTGTTCAACCTTCTTCATTACGTAAACGAGGTTCCTCCTTTAATGTATTACACTCTTAATAACTCGACATTAGGGTAAATTCCTTGATATCATGTGGACAATAAATATTTTTAATGCCATAAAACGCGGTACCGATCGAACCTAAGTTATTAGGGAAAGTAATTTTTTTCACTTTTTAGGAAAACCTCGAAACAAGAATATGAATGTATTAATTAATTACATTAATAATGAATGTATAAATTATAATAAATTGATGTATAATATTATAAAATGTATTTAATAATAAATGATGTTTATTCGGATATTCCCTGAATTTAATAATACATGCATTAAGATGCGTTGTAAATAATTTCGTACTAATGGGATTGTAAATTCAGTTATTTTTATCGTGTCAAAAATTTCTCCCCTTTTTCTGTAAAATCTGTATTTTATCATTTAAATTTAAATGTATTTTCGCTAATTAATTGAATTTTTGCCACAAATATTTAAATCGTTTCGATTTTTAATTGCTTAATTTAACATTCAATACGATTCAAAGGAAATTAAAATAAAATTTTTGTTTTAAACTTTAAATGCAAATAACCATTAACATGCAGTTGCCCGTATCTGCTGTACATTGTTTTTTTTTTTTCACTCGTAAAAAGCATCCACCGTGTAAAATGAAGAATTGCGAATTTTAAGGTGAAAGGATGGGCGAATCACGGTGCGGGCATCCCATTTGCACCAGCAAAGAAAAGAATCCGGACAACATGGAGGAAATTTCACAACCACAGCCACGATGGGGGTTTCCATTAATTAAATCGGATTCTTGTATTCTGCACTGGAGTCTCGTCTCGGCTGACAAAGAGCTCCTTGGAAAAAAAAAAAAAAAAAAAAACAGGGCTGGAAGCTTTGAGCTTTTATTTGAATTTTCACTTGCTAAAAAGGGAGCCGCGTGAAAATTTTTGCCCTTAAAATCGGAGTTTTTTTCCGCGCAACAAATTATTTAGAATGGCGGGAAAAATGACCGCCTTTATGGAAGAGGCCTTTCCAGACGAAGCCCGGTGCTCGGAAGGAAAGCGACAGCGACAGCGGAACCTCGGCCACATTTGGAAAAACGCGCATCTCTGACTGGAGCCACCGGTCGATCCTTTTCACGAAGTACGTTCGAAGGTACGCTTTTGGCATTAACAGCTTCATTTTCAGGCACGCTTCGGCCTTTGCTCGGGCTTCTCTCCCGTTTTGCTCCTTTTATCCGGAAGTTCCGAATCGCAACCGCGCTTGGGTGTCTCAAAATCATTTACACGTCTCCTAGTTCTTCCCATTTTCCGATGATGCAATTTACACATGTTTTTAATGCGCGGGATGTCCATCTGTGGAAAAACCTAAGTCGACAGTACCGTAAAAATAAATGTCCCGGCCGCGTTGGTGATCCGAATAAAGGAACGTCCAAGGTGGTATCCCACTTTTCCCGTCTTTCAATAATGGTTTTTTTTTTTTTTTTTCCTTCTTCCAATATTTCATGAAGCCGTCTACAAAACAAACGTAAAAGAAAGGAGAAAGAAGTTATACTTGAATGTTACACCAAATAATAAATTACCTTACGGAATTGAAATGCAAAACGTACGCTGGGAAAATGGAACTTGGCATCAGAATTTCATCAAGAAAATATAAGAAATTCAACCGGACTTTTCAGTTAATAACACGGAAAGGCAACACATAAAAAATATTATCAATTTCGTGCGAAACAGCGTAAATCTCGATCGAGAGCCACTAAAATAATATATTTATGATGCCCCTTCCGGCAATGAATATTCATCTTAGATATTCAGTTAACGTCGGCTTGAGGCATTTTGGGATCAGTCAAACACATCAAAATTGGATCGCTTTCGGTCAGGAATATCGTCCGTGGCCCTCGGTCAAATCAAAATGCTTTTCGATGCTTTGGGAGATGTCTCAAAATTCGCTTGATTTATTGCCTGCTATAACCCATACGCTAAGAAATTGAAAAATAAATGGATGGAAGTGAGGCGAACGGAAAGATAAATGTCGGAGGCGAAAAATTTCGATCCCCGAGAATGGAATAATGAAATGCGAGACGGGGATGCGGAAGATGGAAGATACGCCGGGGCAGAGGTGTCGGACAAAGTTGCCGAAGAATTTCGCTCGAGCGGCAATGCAATTAAGTCCACGAAGGGATAATCATGCACCGAGCATCGTAAACGATAAAAAAAGCATCAGTCGATATTGATTCCTGCGTTTCCCGCACGCCTAAAGGCAAACATTTGCGGCCGAAGTAAGGATTTGCCTTGGTTGATTCGCGTTTGAGCGCATGAAGACAGAAGCGAAATTTTGCGTCTTTATTTTACCTTGTTAACGTGACCCATACGGAGTATGGCGATACTGGTAACATATTAAAAGCGGGGATTTTTATCGATAAATTAAAAGTAATATTCCACTTGAACAGGGTGCGACAAAAACCGTGGCCGACGTATCAGAGGATGTAATCAGAATATAAGTTTTTAAAATTTATTTTAACCGCTCGCTTTGAAACTCAAATTTCACATAATGAAACATTCATAAGTCTCAACTTAGATCTGATGTAATTTCGTTTTTCTCTATGGGCCGCATCTGAGAATAACTATATAAGATTACACAACTTCCTCCAGTCGGATTGAAGTTTGTATAACAACACCTTTTCCGCGGCTGCCAGACCTCGCCTCGACTGTTAAATGATAAGCCATACAAATTCAATACCTGACACTTTTTTAGGAATTGGATATTAATATGAAACCTCTTTTTTCATGAGATCCATTTGCCTGATATGATAAAAAAAAATACATAATTAATTGCGTTACAGATAATGTAGATATTGTACCTTTTTCCTATCTTTCATGCCCGAAAATTCTGAATTTGGTTTATTCAACATGACAGTCATCTTCAGGGATTATCGTTCCCGTGCGGGAGACACCGCGGGAACAATTCATAAATTAGCCAGTCGCGCCTGTGAATTAAAATTATGGAAAGCATTTTCTTTAAAACTAAAAAAGATAGGACACCGGGAATTGTCACATCCAGGTATAAGTAAGCGTTAACGATGATATTCTTCTGGAATAAAAATTATGGCAGAAGATTTCAGTTATCGAGAAGTGCCACGGAGAATCTAAAGAGACGGAACAAGAAAAAACAGCGGTGAAAATGGAAAAACCAGGTTGGGTTTTTCATTTCATTTCCTCGCGGAATATTTTCAGCGGGACATAACCGGAGGATGCTCACTCAGCGAGTTGAATTTACCGATGGGAGATTTTCCATATTTTCCGTTTTCACCCCGAATCCGATGAAGGATCGATCGGTTGGGTCGCTTCCCTTAATCCGCCGCTGCGAAGAGTCGAGGCAACCCCGACAGCACAAAAGGCAATGCAATGAATTTGGTAAGCATTACGAGATGAGATCGCTTTCCTTCGGAATATTTAATGCTTTTCATTCGCTTGCTGAATGCTAATTTCACCCCAGAAATGATTTCCCCGGAAAATCCGCGTTTCATCTCTATCGAAAAGATTAATGTTTTTATCTTAATGGATACCGTAAAAGGTGAAAAGATCACGGGAAAGCGGGGAACAAGGAAAACTCCATAGCGCCAACCGCTTTTCGGCCTCAAGCGCGCGACTCTCCAATTTTTCCCGCAAGTTCGCACCGGGAATTCGCTTCCATCAAAATTCTTAACCTTAACACGAGCAAACCGGAGAATATCTTGAAAGATCATGTACAGAACTGCAATGCCTTTATGATTATTTGAGGAAAAAAAAAAAAAAAAAATCTGCGCTTGATCAAAAATGCTTATTAGCCTTTGTTAATGTAAATAACATGTTCTTTTATACATACGAATTCCGCTTGTATTTCCAAATTTTCCATTCGAATTAACATTTTGTGCAGTGGCAGTGATCCGATTATCGGAATCGATATGAAATGTTAATTACTGCTGCGGAGATTTTAATTAAATCCTGGGATCCTGTAGAATGGGAAGGGGGAAGGGAGGGAAAAAAGGCAAAGCCGCTTTTCCGGGGCAAAAGAACTTAAGAGCAAAAGTCGAAAATTTCTCAAATTCGAGCAGCGCAGACTGAGCCAAAAACACTTCCCAAATTGCCCTGGCACAATTTTCGTTTTCTGTCGGAGCAAGAGAAATTAATTTCTTTGTCCGGATGCTTACCGCGGGTGATAAATTACATTAAAACGTCAGTGCTTTTGAGATTTCAAAAAGTGGGCTTTTGTATGATTTTATAATTTAAGAAAAAATAATAAAAATTAATTATTTATTATGAGAAAAATGCTTTTTTTTTTTTTTTGAGATTCAGCTTTTTCTCCTTCGGATCGCATAAAAGAAAATATTACGTCGCAGCGAAAATTGTTTTGAAATTAATTTTTGAAATTATCAAGAAGCTGAGAGTTTTTGGGCTTTTTTTTTGACATTTTCGAATGCTAAATTCAAATATGTTTAAAAAACAAAAAAAAAAGGAATAATTTTCAATTGCAAGGCATTTAATTTGGGATAAAAGATGAATTTTGCTCCTTCATTCACAGAGATTAAACATTGTTTTTTGTCTTTCTTTGAGAACTTTGACAAGGTTCTTGAGTACATTACAATGTATTCCTGTCCCTCTAAAGGGATGAAAGATCGCTGTAGGAAATTCCGACCCGCGATGCATCCCTCAATTTAAAACTTGATTATGTCCTTTGATCGTTAAACCATAAACTTTTTGCCAATGAAGTTAGGAAACTTTCTGCTTTTTTTTTTTTTTTTTCTTCCTCTGAGGTTGTTTTAATTCATCTCCGGAACATGCTATCAGCTCAAAAGCTTAAAAAGATTTTGCCCTTGATTTCTGCATTCGTCTAATTTCACATGGAATACATCATTACTAAGATTTTTTAATAATACGTATTAACCTCAACCAAAAATTAAAAATTATTGTTAGAAAAATCCTTATCCCCAGTGTGATTAAAAATTATACAGTGAAAAAGGTAAATAATGAAACAATGAAAAATAATCAATAGTCTTCGAGTGCAAATATTCATCTGTTGTTATAAGAAACTACTCAAAACATTCGTATACCATGGATACTTCATAATAAGTGAGTTTATTTATGAAAAATTACATAAATCTACACAAAAAGAAATTTGAAAGTGAATTTTCTGAAATTCTTATGTTGCATTATTCGAAATATGAAATTATTTTGAGATTGTTTGAATACTTACATAAGAATATAATAGAAATATAACATTTATCTTTCTATGAAAAGCTATTTTATATGATGCGGTTTCGTTTAGATAACGGTGAGAAAAGCACATTAAATTTAACTGATTACACGAATAAAAATGTAACCTGTGAGCTTGAATATAATTATCATTTGTTGTACAAAGACTTTAAAATGAGAATGATCATCCTTCATTTTAAACCAATAGTTTGACCAAATAATGAAGCGCCCGAAGAAAAAAATCTTTGAATATGTGCTAAATGCTAAAGTCCGACCAAGATTGTAAATTTTAAATTCCATATAGGAAATATAAGAAAAAAAAAATAATTTCTTGATGAATAAAATAAAGATAAATTTTCTTTTCTCCAGCATCAAATTTTTCGCGAAAATTCTGAAAATTTTGCATTTCGTCTGCCGTCATATTTGGAAATTTGCACGTCATCCGAAGATTTCTAATTTTGTAAAAAACATTAAATTTTTTGAACCCAGATTTAAGGTTTACGCCGAGATGAAGGATTAGTGATGCGGATAAAAAAATTAAATTTTACATGTAATCTGGTAATTCTGCTTCCAGATGGAAAAGATTGAATCAAAAAACAGGAACCGTCAATATGTTACGACAGCGTTTTGCGAGAACTTCCGAATTTCAGCGTCGGCAACAGCAAACGATACACGCAGGCCGCGGAAAAATAAACGAAAGAAATAAAAAAAAATTAATTTTATTAATTTTTCTTTCGCAAACTTACGTTTCAGAAGGTTCGCGCTGATGCGATGCACTCAAGTCGACAGCCCGTCTATATGGAAAACGGTCGAACGCGGGACAAGCAGAAAGCGAACCGAAAGCCGAGACAGATGAAATCGACTGAGCGAGGAGCGAGCGAAGCATGTGGGTGATAACGATAAAAGGCAGATTACAGCGCAGGCGGGGCCGAGGACGAATGGACCCCGGGAGGGAATGCCGAAGCCGATGCCGAGGCCCGACGTGTCCGGGGTTGGAGCCCCCGTGCCGGAAGAGGACTTCGGGGGAGAATCCCTTCGCCGGAAGCACGGGACGGGAGAAGCCTCGGCAACGCCAGAGTCGACTCCGGCTTGAGGGACGCGCAGATCGGGCGAGAGGACTTGGGGTTGGTGGGAAACGTGTCGAACGGGGCACGATCGCGTGGGCTCGTGCATCGCCCAACAGGAAGTCGCTTCGCGCAGCAGCCTCCCGATCTCTGGTGCAAATTTTAAAAATCTTTTTGTTCAGCTACCTCGACGTAAAGAAATTTCGCAGCCCATATTTTACCTTGCCTAGGGGAAACGTACAATTATTTAAAATTAACATGTAAAATTTTTAAATTCATGAAACGCATCGAAATAAATGAACAAATTAAATGCATATTTTGATGAAATGTGGCAGCATTTCAATTTTGCATTGCTAATTATTAATTTTTATTGCAAGCTGCGGGACTTTTCAAAAGTCCGAACATTTTTTTTGCTTCCCAAATTTAAAACAGCAAATGAAATCGCATTGATTTCGTACTCTGAAAGCGATTTTGGTGTAAAAATGCGAAATTTTTAACTTAATCATTGAACAACGAAACTTTTAAGCGGACATGTACAATACGGATTCATGTAGCCGTGTCAAATAGTGATTGAAATATCTTTTTAAAATTTCAATTATCTTCAACCTCAAATAATCATTACGGACAAAGGAGCTTAGATTTTCAGCCTTTAACTGACGGAGATTTCCAATAAATGTAAACTTTTTATTAATGATGATGTCACGATATCATTTTCTTGAATTATTAATTTAGATACATTATCAAAAATTTACTGCTTTAAATGAAGTAACATCCTAATGCAATTTATTATTTTTTAATTTTCTGCTGTACTTATATTAATATATTTAAAAATTTTTTTTAATGCATTTAGGTTTAAAGTTTTTAATATGGTTAATGAATTTTTGTAAAAAATTATGACTATTAATTATGATAAAATTGTTAGTTTAAATGTTTTTACAGAGTTTCGCTTCCAATTCATTTTATCATATTTCTTTATTGCAAATGAATTAGCTTAATTTCAGTCTTATTTGAGATTATTAAGTCTCATTTTTTTTTTTTTTTTAATGCATAGCTTGATACTAATTAGTTTAATTTTATTTACAATTTATGCGATTGGGGGTTGAGAATAATTTCCCTCACTGAGATTGACACATGAGAAAAAATTTTAAAAATTCAGATTTATTTCTTTTGCTTCACATTTTTTTTTCCGTTAATGTCTTTTATAAATGTTAAAATTTTATTAATTTTTGATTTCCATATTAAACAGGTCATTCGAAATGATATGAAAACCAACTATTTTTCCTGTTTTTTAATGGAATACTCAATTTTAAAAAAATCGCGCAACACTGTCTAATTTCCGCGTTTCAGTTGGCAAATCTGAGCAGTCTTGCCAACATCATCGCAGTTGTTCTTTTTCTCTTAAGTATTTTATAATTCCGATCTTTGATGGAATATTATCGGAATAATGTCAGTTTCCGTTGACTATGTAAACATTGCGACCATTAATGTAAATACTATAAGCAAATTATTAAACATTTAGCAATGTCTTTATTCTCTGAAGGTAAATAATTAAAGAAAAAAAAAAGTTAAGTTCCCTCGTTTCAAATGGCAAAATACCGAATCGAGTGTTTATTTGGGTTCTTTATTAATACCAATCGACACGACGATTTGCAGAAATAAAATTTTTTTTATCATTTTTCGAAGATGCTTTAAAGCTTTCGCTATTAATTCCAGGAGGAATTCCGCACTTCCAAAATTTCGCACAATAAAAGGGGAAAATTCCACATTCCGGTTGTTGCCGCCATATCTGGCGGCATCGTCACCGTTGATATGAATTTCACCGAGGATAACTTAAAGCATTTTAAGTTACAGACACAAGAAAAGTACAGTTTGGATGCGGGAAAGGAATGAATTTTAAATAAGACGTGAGTATGCCATTAAATATTACCGACGATTGGGGAAGTTTAAGACATTTTTAACAGTTTTTAAATAACGGATGGGAAACTTACCATGGGCTCCGATGGAACAGCGATCGGGGCTCCGCTCGACGGCGAGAAATCGAACTGTGAGAGGCCATAAGCTAAGATCGACAATTCGATTCTTGGCATTTTTTTTTTTTTTTGTTTCACAAAAATGGTTCGTGCTTTTCCGGCAGTGCTCGTTTCGGGTAAATCGCGAACCCTGGAATCGAAAATGGGGTCTCCGAAAAGTGGAAACTTCTCCGTCGCCGTCGTCAGTGAAGCGCTGAACGCCCGCTGGCGCAGTGTTTGGATTCGTTTTTTTGTTGACGTTTTTATTTTTTTTTTTTATTGTTTATGTTTTTTCCATTATTTCCATCCGATTTTTATTTTTCCACGTTTAACTTTTACGTTTGACGGAGTCCCCCCCGATTCCGACCCATCTGAACATTTTTTTTTTTCGAAATTCGAATCTGTCCCGATTTTGCGTTTTCAGTCGCTTTGTGCGTTCGCGCGAAAAACCTCGATCAGCGACAGAATCTTCGCGCCTTCGTCCGCACCGGAAAAGGTGATTGAGTTGTAAGGGGCCGAGTAAGTTCTGTCGTTTCTGCTGGTGAAGCCTCGATAGGATCCCAAAAACCTTCCGAGGCATAAAGCGAATTTGCGCTCTCCCGAAGCTCCGATATTTTGATTCCCGACGATATTTTCCGTTCTACCCGTTTGGCCGTTGGCGTCCTCCTCGAGGCAAAGGCCAGGATTTTCTTTTCTTCCGGCCAAGAAAGTCCGGTCAAATGTCTGTGGTACATCAGGAGTTTTGTCGTGGCCGTGATATTTCATCCAAAACGGAATTTTCATGAAATAATTCACCTGCGTGACTATGTTTTCCCCGTTTGAGGCAGGTATCTCGCATAATTAAAGGAGTCCTCGTTTATATATGTTAAGAAACTTCATGCGTTAAAATCAGGGGTGGTTGGGAAGCACAGCAAAAGAGCAAACCTCAAAGAACTTCAAACTTCAAAACATTTACGTTGTCCTTTGTTATGCCTTCTTGACTATCCACAAGTTTAGCTGCAGAACACGTTGGGTTTAAAATGGTGGTAGGTCAAACAAATTTCCACTCAAACCTAAAAATAAAAAAATATTATTATAAAAAGTGGCATTTTCCACACCATGTTCGACGCATAATTATCAATTTTCATACTTCATTATTTTAGTATGAAGCTTCTCGATTGATCATAATTTTTATACGTATTTCGGGACGCAAAAGATTTATTTCCTGTTGTTTCATATATATATACATGTATTTTATTTTTCAAAATTTAGGTTCGTTGCCTGAAACAATGGAATATGAAAATAAAGGTAAAACGCCGTATCAGTTGAACGTCCATACTTCGCAGGAAAAGGAAATGTTATAGTATTTCCTGCTGAAATGAAGGCGGAATGTTTCGAACGGCCTTTGTATATCGAAATTGGAAAAAAGAAAATTTAACAAATTTATATTTAAGGGTTTCACATATTAAATGTAGGATATTTTTTTGTGGTCATAGTTTTGTTAGAAACTTTCTTTTTTTACACATATAAAACGGTTTAACGTGTATCGGACGAACACAGCTTAATAAAACGATCGTTTATAAAATGTAAAGTGTTCATTTGGAGAGAATTTCACTTGCATTTTAATATGGACGAGCTAATGTTTTTATAAATAATTTGTAAATTTCGCGACGTTTAAGTGTTTGACGTAAGTTTTCTCATATTAATGAATTTTTGTCTTTTAACTATCTTGTATTTGTTTGAAAATAAAGTAGCCGTACTGCGAAGCTTCGGAACCTGGTCCTGTCGCATTAAACTTCTGTTAGCCAAATTAATTTAATTTCGGTGTATTCTCTTGTATAAGTTTGAAATAATTTTGTGCTATTAAAGGAGCATTTATTTTTTTTTTTTTTTGAGAAAAAGAAAAACCATAACGATAAAGGAAAAGCCTGAGAAGCGCTTACAGCAAATCGTTCGCTGGAAATAACACTAAATTTATACTTTCACCAAATAATAATTTCTTAGATATTTTGAACAAGGGATGGAAATAGTTTATGAGAAGTAAGGTTTTATCTATGTTTATATGTTTTTCGATTTCGTTCTCTTAATATGCTAACATGCATAACAGGAAAAACAACGTGCGCGATGGCGATAAAGCGACCAATTTAAAAATTAGCTTGACGATCTCCTGTTGCCTGTAAATGAGCCTTTCCGTCTGATTCGAAATCCGACATCTTGCAGAAGCCGCAGCCTTTTCGAAGGAATCTTTTCGGATTGGCGGTTGAGAGAGAGAAAGGGAGAGAAAGAGAGAGAGAGAGAGAGAGAAAGGTGGTGCCCAAGGTAATTAAACTATTTGGCCGCATCTCGGGCCATGTTATGAGATCTTTCCTGCCGAATTTGAATCCTGAATCAGCTGGAGGAGAACTTTCCTCGGATGGTTTTTTTTTCGGAAGGAAAAAAAAGCAACAGCAAAATTCACTACCGTATCGGGCAAAGGAAAAGAAAATACCTTCCCCGAGCGTCTAGCTACTGGAAAACCGAGATTGGAATTTAAAATTAAATTATACAGACCGAATTTTTAACTTTGATATAAGCAGCCTGTTAGGGCACCAAGATGGCAATTTTGGCTTCGAATATCAGAAAACAAATGTAAGGGGTTGTTGCCTTTTCCGAGACCGGGAAAATTTTCCTTAGGATTCCTGGATGTAAAATTTCATACCGATTTTTATTAAAATTATTCGCGATGCACAAAAACCCCGGGACAATCGGGCATTAAAAAAAAAAAAAAATCCAAGCCTATTTATAAGCGCTCTTACGCTAAATTATACATCTAACATTATTTGAAGTGCTACTTATCCGTTTATATGTTTAACTGATGCTTTCGTATAATGTTATTAAGCAATAAACTGAGAAGAAACGGGCGGGGCAATTGAGAAAAATTATTATTTTTTTTTTTCAACGATTTTCGGGGCGGCATCCCGCACACGAAAAATCTCTTTCGCTGCAGGTTTGGAGATGTTTTTCGAAACGTTGTTTTTCCAAAAAAGCTTGCCCTTAATTATTTTCAAGCGTTATGGTTTATACCTGTTTTTGGGCTAGGACTCACCAGTTCCTTTTTATTCTTTGGGAGAATTTTTCATGAGTCGACGGATGCCAAACGGCAAGCGAAGGCTTGCACCCGAAAGACCGAAAGTTTCTGAAATACAATTCGGAAGGTCCGAGAGCGACTTTGCCCCCCCCCCCTCCCCCCCATTTCCTAATGCAGCAGCATAGTCTATCGCATTTTGTTTAATCCAGGCACTCGAAAAGGTTCGTTTATGCAAAACCCTTTCCCTGCCTTATTGATAATCCTTCAATTTCGAACGTGCCCCCTAAAATGTCGCTTTTTTGGAATTTATTTTTCGCAACGCGGCCGCGTCGATGCCACTGTTTATCCTCGTAGCTGACAAGTACCTCATTATGTTGATTTATTCTCAAATTTTTAACGCGGGGGCTTTCCGGGAAAAGTTGCGCCTACTCTTCATTTCGGTATTGTCCCCCTCAAATTTGACACGTTGCTGAAGTTCAAATGAATGGACCTAGTTATGGACAATCGCGTTTTGCTGCTGAATATCTCACGTTAATATCGGATGTTATAATGTAAAAATATGGAAAACTGAATTCCAATTTACGGTGTAATGTAGATTTCATATAATCCACACCAGAACCTGACCAAGGCAGAAAATCTTGTAATTTTCCATTAATAAGACATAGGAACTTTCCTCGTGTCCGTGCTGGCAAATTCCGTTTATTATGTTATGCATTTACTAGAAAATCATGTACTTCAGAATAATCCTGCATTGTTTATTAAATTAAATTTGAACTGGACTTTGTATAGTAGATTAGAAATGCACTATCAATTATGAACAAATTCAAATTCATAACAGTACAAACTCATTTCTAGTAATACTTCCTGCATATTTGTGCTTTTATACTAAAGACTCTTTTATTTTAGATCTCCCGGCTTAGGAAGAAACAGTGTAACATTCTGACTCTTTTGACAATAAAAACTGGTATCACTTTGGGATATAAATGAATACTATCTTAAGTGTCTTTTAAAAGTGGCTTCTATATCTATAAAACAATTTTCTTTTTTTATAAATTTCTGATTGAAAAAAAAAATCTAATTTTGAGCATTGTAAATAATTCCAACGCCAGTGTAAGACTTCGCAGGATTACGTTAAAATATATATATATATATATATAAAGGTGAGAAAATTTAACGTTATTTTTATAATTCAGAAACTCTGTATTTAAAGAAAATCAAATTCTTATGAGTGTGTCATTAATATGAATTTAGTCTGGTTGATGTAAACGACAATATTTATTATACATCAGATGTTAAGTTAATGTAATGTTAATTATTGTTCTACCCATTAATTGTGGTCAGTTTAAAGAATGACATGCAGTTAGAAAATGATAGATTATAAGATGCAAGAAATGGAGCAACTTGTATAAAACTAAATTTATGTATTAAAATGTTTATTTTAATCAATTAAAATATATGTAATATGTATAATTACTTTTATTCTTTATCACTAACTTCAAAACTCAAAATTTTTACTGAATGCAAATAAAGTCTTCTTTGATTGCTTTATTTTCTCGGTTGTAAACTAAAAGCACGGGCTGACAGTCTCTCCCAAGTACATATGCATATACACACGCACCCAAATGCATGCTAATGTAAGTAAATATAATTCACATAGGTCTATTTTTTTATATATTTCCCCGATAAAGGTAATCTTTTGAGAAGGGAGTAAATTGCAACATATCCGAATAAAAGAAAAGAAAATGTTAGGTTAATGATTATTTAAGGGGTTGAAAGGCTCAATCCCTTGCACAATGATCAAAAGTAAGCGGCCGAATTTATGAAAATGTTAATAATGTAAAAATGCTCCGAATAGATTAAGTTTACTTTAACATATAAGAACCAGCTAAAATGCCGACTAATAATAAGGTGTAATTGGCATTTTAAAATTATCATCCGATATTTAAAAAATTTCGCTAGTAAAAAAACGAAAATGCATTAAATAAATTGGTTAAATTATTTTCATTCGGTCCATCAAACGCAATATTTGCCTTGAAAAAAAAGGCGAAATATTTAAACTACAATTGCTGCACATTGAGAAGATAAATATAAAAATCCATTTTATGTCCCATTTCGTTTTATATAGAAAGTAAAGGGTCGTCAAAAAATATTTTCCCCGCCTTTCAGACACCTCGGAACTACCGAAAAACACTTTATGACTCAAAGTAACCTTTCATTGCAGATATTTTTTGCTTAATTTTGAGAAAAATTTCATTTATCTGGCCGCCAATCAGATCTTGGCAATAGATTTAATCTTCTTATTGGGAGTACCTCATCATTCGAATACAGTTCCAAAAGGGTAAGTAAAATTAAGAATAAATTAAGGGACGTTATTTTGGATGATACAAAAGAAGCTGAAGAAAGAGCGCGAACTTTGGGCTTGAATGAAATCTTTGACACGTAAAAACTCGTCAAATATCTGAATATGATTATTAAATATTGACTGAGAGAATTGCCGGAATTTTATTTGCGAACACCAATCCGATATGTAAAAATATTCAATATGCTAAAGGCTTTATGGCAAAATCGATGGGATTATGAATGGAAAATTGAGAAATAACGAGTTGAGGATGGGACGCAAGATAAAGCAAGCTTCTCATTCTTTCCTTTTTACCGAGATCAAACCGCACGGAAAAAAAATGGCTATGTGTAGGGGATGGTCACTGGAATAAAAGTTCCAGCTCTAAAATTTTTTTCGGCATGCAAAACTATCGCCCTTCATCCCTTGAATGAAGCTGGAAAGCAACCTGAAGAGGAATTTCCCCGAAGGAAAATGCATTTTTCAAAGCTCAAACATTAGATGGAAAATTCTGCCGGCCATACTTCCGGCGGGCCCTGATTTCTCATCCAGTTTAAGTCGCCTTTATTTCTGCCTTAGAACTTGTCGTTTTTTTCCTTTGAATGTTATTGCATCTTTCATTGAATTTTGCATGACAGTTCATGGTGTCACCGGAAAACGGTCACGACCGGGAAGGGGTGAAAAGTGAACGCGGTAGACTTTTGCTCCACCTTGGCGCGATTTGCTTTTGGCAGCATTTCACTCCAGGACATCAGGCAAGGCATCGGTCTCGTTCTTCCGACCGTGCGAGGCAAGTGCAATTGTAAATTTCCAAAGATGTACGCTATCAACGCTTGCTGTGACTAACCTGATCGATCCCTGTGGTAAATTCGTTTTTTTCACTTCTAAAAATGTGATTTTTTAAGGAAGTGAATGTGACACTTTTCATTTTCTTCTCGTTTGCTCTTTCCTAACCGGAAAGACACCGCAAAACCGAAGACTGCTGAGGTTTATTTTGGTGTTCTTCGATCAAGTTTTCCTGACGATTAGCTGTGCACTCTGCGGCATGCATAAAGATTCGATTTTGAACCTGATGAAATTATCTCGACGTCGTTCGTAATTTTTTCGTACCGAATGCCGCGATGGGAAACAGATCTATACCTGAAAATTCTGGAGTTGTTTGGTGGGGTGGTTTTTTTTTTTTTTTTTTTTTTTTACCGATGCTGGAAATGGACCAAAATTTAAGGCGAAGAGGCAGGAGAGAACCAAAATGAAATTCAAAGCATCGTTGAAACATTCAAGTTGATGATAGACACGTTTCTGAACCTTCTTCCTTCCGGTTAAATAAGACGGATTGTTCTTTCTCTCGCGTTCTTTAGATTTCGGCGCTCCATCGCCTCGAAACCGTCGTCCAACATCGCTGACTTCCGGCACATCCCTGACTCTTTCAGCATCTCCAATTGTTCATTCGCAATCCTTTCTGGATCGAAATCTGCTTCGAGATCCGATCAAACGGATCTGCAGGCACTTCGCCTTAGGCGAGGAAGCCGCAAAACATCGAAAATTTAGAAATTTTCAGTTCATCCATAAATGTCGCTCTCGGGGATTGATGATTCCTTCGCGGAGCTGTGTGCTTCCGCGATGAAGCGAACCCCCGACAAAGTGAAAAATACATGTCGAAACCGACGTAAAGATTGCGCAGATGCCGAGAGAACGTAATTTAAGGTGAGAAGCCCGCAAAAACGGTCTTCAGACCATCTTTTTTCTTATTAAGTTTCCTGTCCAAGCATTGCGAGCGAAATTATTTTTCTTACACAATGTGAGTAAAAACCCAAAAGGTATTTAATCCATCGATAATTATCTTTTCCATTCCAAATACAAGTGCATAATTCGCACGAAGTGGAGATACACGCAGTTTGCCTTATTTTAGGTTAATTTCTCATAAATTGACTTTTCTGGTACCTTCCCTTGTGGATCTTCGTGCATGAATGAAGGTAATGCAATTTGTGTTTATTTACGATATGTCAGGCAAAAACCGGGCATTTGGAAGTGGATTTTGGTTTAAAGTTCTCCGCTCCCGACGCTGCGGAAGGAAACCAATTAAAAAAGGTTGAAGTCAATTTGCGATTTATTTATTGATTTATATACAGTTTTCTCTGGGCGAAGCAGAATCAGTTTTTCCTCATTTACGAATTCAGGAAAGTAAAATGATGGAATAATTCCAGCGGCGTTTGGGAATGGAATCAAAAAGAAGGCGGAAAACACGGTCCCGAAAGTAACGTTTCAAAGTTTGACGGCGAATTTCAGCGTTTGGAAAACGCTTTTAATTTGATTTCTTGAAGAGAAGGGCAAAAACGCGTCCCATTAAAATATGGGAAAGAGCGTTCCGAACGGATATTCCGGTAGCATTCGTTATAAATTGATTCCGGGTGCGGGACGGGAGTCGCGGGAAGGAACGTCAGCGACGGCAGCATTAAAATTTCGAAACTGAGCGAGGCTGCAGCAGCCGAGATTTTTTTTTTTTTTTCACAGTCGCCCGAGCTCACCTCCCAACTTTCGTTTTCCATCCCGGCGGACGAAATCCTTGCCGTTGTTGATTTTCTCTTTCGACACAGGCTCCCTCTTAATCCCGCGCCTTCGGCGACAAGCGACCTGACGCATAACAAACGAGATTTACGCGTGAACTCTGCCTCGCAATGGAACAAAGCATTTCCCATTTAATTATCATCAAAATTTCGTCAAATCCACGCACCAACGCACGTGAAGAAGGGATACGTTGAATCCGATACAGGCGATGCGATTTTTATCCAAAAATTTGAATCTGCTCGGTACACGGCCGTAAACGAGGAAACAGTTTGTCCGCCATCGTCGAAGAGTCGATTCTGTTAGAGTTGCGCGTGCGATGGTGCATTCCCTAAACGGAAAGTTAACCGGGTTGTATACCGTAACGTTCGATGTCGTAACCCGGCTTCGTCCACGGCAGCAGCACGATGTCGGAGGCAGGAAAATGCACGCGGAATTATTCGGTACGCGACAGAGCAATAACGTTGCCGGAAACGATTTCGGGTAAAAGCAAAATTTTAAATATTTTATCTCCCCTTAACTTGAATTATATGCCCGAAATGGCTGTTTCACAAATCGGACGTCTCAGACAATGCTGCTGGGGTTGGATTTTTACTGTGCGGCTTATTTTCATACATTTTACGTAATGTGTTCACTTATTCATAAAGTTTTTAAAAACAGAAGGTGGAACGATTTACCTTCGATTAAGGAATGCTAAGGTTTGGTTAAAAATTCTCCGCGATTTTTTAAGTTTATGCGAACGCGAGCAAAAGGCGTATACGCATATACTATGGGAAAATAAGAAGTTTCAGTAAATTTCCAAAAGTAAGCGATGCGCAAGTTCCGATTTTGATGTACACAGATGTGATTTGTCCTGGTGCAGTCGGATGAGATGAATTTTAAAAGAAACATAAATGAAACAGTATTGTACGTTTCCGCAATTTTGTATTTTTCAAGATCGTTTGGGCTGAGATACTCTGCCCCGTTCATGGATGGCAACAGCGGCGATGGTTAGGTTTCCGTTTGGAAAAAAAAAATTCGGTAAATTTTGAGTAAAAAAAAGTCAAAGGGAAAATCCAATTTTTCCATCTTTTAAAGGTTTTTCAGGTAAACTAATATCATCCATCTGAGAAGTGCTGATGTTCGTTTCACGATTTCTGCAGCTATCGTCCACGTACCTAAGGAAAAATGTATCGAATTTTCGAAAAAAAAAAAAAAAACGCGATAGAGAAAAGCCCTCCGTCTCGAAGGCGATTCTCTTACATTTCCTTCTGTCTCATTTCGTTTCACTTACGACTTCATTATCCATCAGCAGAAACCCCTTTTCCTCATCTGTCGTCATCGCCTTCGGATCTGAAGCTTTCGCTGTTTGAACCGGGATGCTTGGCCGCGGAAAGGGTTTCACCAAAAGGAGAGGCGCTCTCGCAACCCCGAAAAAACTCGCCGAGGTGCCACGGATTTCGGCGCATACCGCAGAACATGCCCTGTCCGCGGTGCGGAGGCAGAAGTCGGGAACGGTCCCATGCGCAACGGTGCCGAGCCTTTTTCGCTCTTAAAAATTCCGAAATTTTACGAGAATTCTCCATTTGCCCAAGATCTTTTCCCTCGCAAAATCTTGGCCCGGGAATGGGGAAACTTTCATCGAGTCAACGAAATTTGAAAATTTCCGTTGAACCCAACCTGACCGAAGATAATGGGGGATTGCTGATCGTTTTGGGGCGTCCAAAAGCCTGGCGTTGAAATTCGGCCAACATTTCTCGAAAATCGAAATGTATCATAAGACCGACGGAGACTTCGTATATACGCAATGCACCATAATATGTATATATATTATACAGTATAATCTCATGTGTTTAATGGAGAAGTCGATTTTTAACCCTTGTCGAGATTGAATTTTCCAATAAAAGGCGATACAATTTTAAGGTTTGACAAGAAAAAATACTTTTTTTCTTTTGTTAAATATATTGCATGTTGTTTTCGCATTCCATAACCAAAAAGAAAATAAATGCATACTAACTTTTCAAAATTCAAAAAGTTCTCAAAATTCTGCTGAAAAATAAATTCAATTTACTCTAGGCATGTGTTTAAATCACATTCCCACTACTGCTTACTCTATGTGATGATGTTTAAAATTCAATATAAACGGGCAAAAGGTTGATACTGGTTAGGTTTTTCACATTTCCATCTGCAGGATTCGAAACAAAAGAAAAATCTAAGGCACATCTGAGCTTTCTTTTTTCGCATTTTCCGCATAGAAAGAAAATTTTTCTAGCAGCATTTCTTGGACCCGGATGAATATAATTCTGCAGCATCGAATTTCTCGGTGTCTAATCAGTTAATATTTATGAGTTATCGATTTACAAGGCTCAATAGATATATATGTGCTTGTGTGTGTATGTATGTGTATATTCATGTGCCATTTATTTATTCTCTTTTTAAAGGTTTCCAGGATTTTATATCAATTCAACTTTTACTAAATTAAGTGCCAAAAGATAAGTGCCACGCTTCTTCTCAAGAAAAACTTTTAATTCGCTTAGTTTGTAATTTTTTTTTTTTTACCTTATTCTCGTTTATTTATGATGGATCTAAATTTCAGAATATAAAAGCTAATATCATTTGAGTGTCTCTTACATGGAACTCATTTCCGTTGATTCGAAGTTTTGAGTAATGGTATATGTGTATAATAACAATGCTTATTCGAAAATTCAAAAAAAAGTTTGTGTATATATATATATATTTTATATTTGTACACACACACACAGACATTATATACTTTAAAACCCGTAAAACGAAGTTGATGAAAGAGTCCGGGAAGCTTGTCTTTTATAAGTTATGTTTATTCAGAGCTACAGAAAATACTGAAGACTGACAGGGTTACTTTATTATTCGAGCCCAGCATTTGACATCGTTTCTATGGGGGTTCAACTAATATTTTCATATTATCGTTTTGCGATTTTCATATTAGGTTCCGAACAAGAAACCGAGAAATATGTATATATGCTAGAGTTCATTTTTCCAAAATCTTTAAGATATTAATTCTCCGACATTATGAAGCGGAGTTTTTCCCTCGAGCTCTCATTTTATTTATAATATTAGAAAGAAAGAAACTCCGATTTACAACGGCGAAGTAACGCTATATATTTATTTGATAGCCGCTGCATAAATATAATTCCGTTTTAACATTTTTTTTTCTTTTCAAATTTCATACTTTATTCGTTCATCAGTCTGTGCCCTTTTCCTGTAGCGTATATCTTCTTAAATTCGCGAAATGTTTAGTTTTATAGTTTCAATGCAGGCATTACGTTTAATATTTTCTGTGAAACTGTGTGAATTTTATTATTTTTATTTAATATATTTATTATTATTATAAGGTCAATTTTTGTTCTCGGGTACACACCTTAAACGTAATAAAAAAAAAAAATAGGTTTAATGAAGTAATTTTACGAGACATTAAATCATACAGGAGAAAGTGAATGTTATTTCTTTGTTATGGAGGCAACGGAGAAATATGTCTTCGCTATCTAACGTTCGAAATAGTTCCTTGGCAATGCAGCCTATACAAGTTACTCCAAATTGCTGACGAATTATAAAGGTTATAAGATAAAGTGAGATAAAATTAACCATCAGACATGATTTCAGGTTTTCTTCTGTCGCTAATTTTTCCCTGTCGCGTTTGTCCGCTCTGTACCTTTGTTTTCGAGCTTTTTTAACTTTTCGACAAAATGGTCCTTTAGTTCGGGCGACCAAAGCTTATCGCTTGTCAGCGAACTCGTCAAGTCGGCGTTGACTACTCCCGCAAATCGCATTTGCTTTCTTGTTGTGCCATTACACAGGCTCTTCGTTTCCGGAAAGATCTGCATTTGAAATGTTTTAAGGACCTTAAAACGCTCGAACCGTCGAACAATTTGAAAAGAAAAGTGTAATATTACTTTTTTGGTTTTATTTTATTTTATTTTATTTTTTTTTTTTTTTATCGGGAAGCCGTTATGCAAACGCTACGTTTTTAGAACCACTATTTCGCGTAAAAGGATAGCAAAGTGACAAAATTTGCATTATTGATTTGCGGGCTAAATTAAATTGTCTACGGAGGCGAAAAAAAAAGGGAAAAATCCCGATGTTTTCCGCTACGGAAAGGTGTCTTCTCCCATTTTAAACAAGGCAAACTCCCATTTAATTTCCTCCCGACGTGTCGTTCATGTAATTAAGCGGTTCCACGTGCGAAGACATCGTTTCCTTCTGTCTAAGAATCTGACGGAGAAAAACGAAAGGGTAAAGCTTCGAACGGAGAACAAGGAAACGGAATTCGAGGGCGGAGGGCACTGGCCGGGGCGGAAAAACCCTCTCGTGGATGCTCATCTTCAAACGCATGGCGCAGCTCGGGGGGATGAAAAAAGCTCCCGGTGCCGCATCTGATTTGGGACGAAGAAAGGTACGAAAGCTCTTGGGCGGCATCAGTTAAGAAAACACGCAAACCGGATAATAAATTTTTGAAGGCATCCCCAAGTCGTCTTTTTTTTTTTATTTACGGGGCAGGGGGTGAGCGTCCAGACTTTTCCGACTTTTCGGGCGCGGTGGCGAAGCGTGCGACGGCCAAAATCTAAATTTTTTAATCTCGCGCACGAAAAACCTCTGACGCTTCCGCTAAAATCGAGAAATTATTTACGTCCTGCAGATTTTCCGCGAGCAAATTTTGAGCTTTCAATCATGTTTTATTTACCTGTATTTTTTCCTTTCGCGAAAGGTATCCGCTCCCGCCTTCGTTTTAACGGCCCTCTCGCTACATTCGGATGATGTTTAACTGACTTGTAAGCATTTGAATGTAATTAAAGATCGGACATGGAGCAAACGATTAATTACGTATTCGCGAGCAAACAGATAAATTTTGTTTCTCTTTCGCTGTTGGAAATTTTTCAAAGCCCACGGCCACAATGCGGACAATCCGGTAGATTAGCTCCTCGCACAATTTATTTGCTTCTTTCGTCTGTCCGCCGAAACTGAAACACAAAAGCGAGAAAAGTAAGTTTCTAAATGTGAAACAAAAATAGAGTTAGCGCAAAAAAAAAAAAAAACGAGTACCTTAATTTATCACATTTGGGTTATTGAATGCGGTGCAAATTTCGGGGTTTTTCCTTCCCATTCTGACGCTTCTCGAATCCGGATACACAAGGAAAGAGCCATCAGCAGTTTGAAGTTGTATCTCAGGCCGCGGAAAAGCGACGAAAACATCTCGAGCGTGAGTTTTCACGAGATTAAATATTCTTGCAACGAACAAAGGGAAAAGCGGTATCGTTTAAAGTCGCGATTTTCCACGTTAAGGTAAGTGGATGGCAATGCAGGGATGAATTTGATGTTGCGAAAAATGATTCAGTCGCACTGATGCTCTAAAGCATAGTTCATTAATAAAAATTAAGTATTGCAGGGCCATTAATTTTCGTCTCTTTCACCAGAAATTTTTTCTTGGATCAAGAGCAAGGACAGCAGCAGCAGCAGCAGCGGCTGCGGCAGCTTCTTAATTAATCACCATCGCGATTTGGATTTAAAGAAAAAAAAAAATTATTTTTACATTTTCCTCTTTCTTAAAGTTAAATAGTGGGAATATTGCAAAATATATACGCAAATTTTTTTTTTTCTTTTTTAACCAGAAGAGCAATACCGAAAAATAAACCAGCCTCAGTTTTGTTGCAAGAAATCAGAAATTTTAACCATGAGTTTTCGAAAAATTTTATACCTTCCACGAAGCATCAATCGGTAACGTTCTTAACTAATAAATAGGAGAAAGAAATGTTTCCCGATGTTATTTATTGTAATGTTTTGTTCGATTTCGGATTACAGTGGTTTTCCAATAGAATCTAAAAAACCATAGCGGTTGGGAATGGAAAAATTTTTATGCTTTTATTTTTTCTCGAACATTTTTTTGGGGGGGGCAGGGGGAGGGGGAAATTCGTATAAGTGGACTTCGCCCGGAAAAAAAAAAAAGCTTTTTCATCTATTTCCACGGGACGTCCCATAGTTTGGGATGCGAGGTTGACATTTGCTTTTTGGGCTGAGACCCCGCAAGGAATTGATTGTAAATGCCATGAAAGTCTTTCCCTCGGGAACCGGCGATGATCCCTTATAAGAGGGCTCATTTAGAAAGTTGTTATATACGATATAAAAATGACGATATTATTCCCGTAATACACAAAAAATCAAATAACATTTTTATGTATGACACTTAAAAAAAAAAAAAAAGAAAAGAAAAAAAAATGAAAAAGGAATCATAAATTTAACTCGTTCCGGGCTGCTGCGATCGCCATCAGACCTTTCCGTAAAAAACATCATCCTCTCCGTGTTATTCAATAAGCAATAAAATTTAACATCAACTGAATGTATCGATTTAATTTTTAATTGCTGTAGGAAAACGGCCTTAAGGATTTACCTCTAGTTGGGTGTCGAAACGATAAACGAATCCTTGGACTTATAAAATTTGATACTTCAAAAGGATAAAATTTTTTTTTTCAATACTCTGCTTTTGCACATTCACAATGAAAATATGTAAACAATATATATATTCATACCCATAGATGTTCATCGAAATATAGCTAAACGAGGGCAAAAAGTGATCGTGGACATGTATACAGAAAGATTTATTTATACAGCGAAAGTTGAATGATATAAAAAAAAAAAAAGTAGTATGACATTAAACGAAGGCAGTCTTCGTGATATCATATAACTTATTCACATATAATATTTAATTCAAAATATATATATATATATGTGCAGACAATATTTTCTGTATTTTGTTACTAAATGGATGAGATTTATTCATAAACATTTTTTTCAACCCTACCTATTTCTATAATTTTGTTAACATAAAAACGAAGAAACATCACTTTCATAACAGTTTTAATAAAAGAAAGACTTTCAAAAGTCAAAATCAGTAGCTGAGATTTTAAATAAAACAAGTATGCTGCTTTTATGTTTTATATTTATTCCAACAACACAATATCGATATCTTAAACTGAGTTTTCGTTGTCATTTTTTGCTATATTAAAAAAATAGTTAAATTGTCGAATAAGCTTTTTGCCTGAACTAACAATGAGAAGAATTTTAAATGTTTTAATATAACGGCAACGAAAATATTTTGAACGTTTGAAAAGCAAATGAAAATTAGTCTCACGAATAATAAATCTCTGACTATGTGTGTGTGTGTGTGTGTGCGTATGCATGAGTATTTCCTTTATAATATTATTTTACAGTTTTCGTATTTTATAAAATTGGCATCATCATTAGCCATAAAGTTTTCCAGAATGGGGTAAATTTTTTTTTTTCAGTTATTGTAAGTGCCGTTTTATCGGACGTTGCAGGTTCAGAATGGGAGAAGTGCAACTGGCATTTGCCATGATCTGCTTTGCTGCTCTGATTCTTCTGGTGATCGTGTCCCTGTGCAGATTTATAGGTTTGTGGAGATGGACGACCACGTGGATTTTTTCTACAAAGGAGGAAAAAATGAATTTGACGAAAAGCAAGGGGCACTACAATGCCAACGGTTATTTTGTAAGTTTCCGCGGACCATTAAAAGACTTACATGATCAAATCAGGCGAATTACAAAAACCAGCTAAGCAGTTATTCGGATTGCTGAAAAAGAATAATTCGCAGCGATCCTACATGCGAATCGACGAGTGATTCCTTTCTTTTTCGTTCCCTCTCTCAAAAGGTATCATCGGATTCGTTAGGAGACATCAATCTCTGCTACAGCGGAAGCTTTAAAAGATTCGATTCCGTCGATCACGACTGCGAAATAGCCGTCACCTCTCTTACAACCGAATCTCCGGGCTCCTTGTGCAATTCATCTTTAAGCGGTGAAAAATATCCGAATTACCCGCAGGAAATTTCTCTGCCCTTCGGGACGGTGCAATCCAACGATCTGTCAGGTATGATTCGTCTGAAAAATTAAAAAAAAAAAAAAAAATTCAGAAGAAAATCTTTTTCCCCCCCCAAAACAAGAGGGAAGAAAAAAAGGAAAATCCATGAATCTTCCTCAGCGGAAAATCAACCGGGTGGAAAAGCCTTCTATTCTCGGCCTTTCAGACCAACTTCTCCAAGCCGGGCGAAAATGAATGCGAGGAAGGGTTTCTCGATTCCCTTTCATTCAAGAGCAGGGTTTTCGCCATTCTGAATTTAATTTTTATTTAGTTTCATTTGCAACGTTTGGTAAAAATACAAGAAGCGGGATGGTAGGAGAGTTTATCCTCCTTTCATTCCGTCTTTCTCTTTTTCGTTCTGCGTTCAGAATTCACAAAACCCTCGCGCTACACCAGCAGCGGCTCCGTCTGCGCTGTCGGACAGGCGCAAAAATTTAGTTCCTCACAACCGGTTATGAAACTCGATCACTCCGTGTTCGTTCGCTCTTCTGCCAGTTTCGAGGATTCCGCCGAGATGAACATTCCGCCGCAGCCGCTTCGACCTGCTCCGGCGCCTCCGCCTCTCGCACTCTCCGAGAGAACCGAATCGGAAGAAAGCGAAGAAGATAAAATGCAGCAGAAGAGGCAGTCGCCTCCACCGATTCCTCCGAGGAGTAAGTATCGAACGTGGTTTTGGTTCCCCCCCCCCAAGGTTCTCCACTCTCAACGTGCGAAATAATCCAACAGCGAAGGTTCCTCGTTCATCGGAGCATCCACCGTTAATGTCCCAGGCGTCGCTCGAGCGAGAGGAAGCTCTGAGCCAAGTTCAGGGATTGAAAAGGGCGGTCAGCTGCGAGTCCGTGTGCTCTGACAGTTCGGTAGCACTGGGAGATCTGGAAGAGCCCCACGTGACGGGATACCTCTGCGTGGGCCTGGACTACGATAGGTGCGTATGACAGGAAACAGGGATGGAACTCGAGAGTTCTTTCATGCCAGACTGATGTTCCTTATTTCCCTTGCCAGCGACTGCGCCGACTTATCCGTCAGCGTATTGGAAGCGAAAGATCTGGTGGGACCGGACCCCGACAACCAAGCACTCATGGACACCTACGTTCGGGTGTATTTGCTGCCTGATAAGACGACCAATATTCAAACCAGGGTAGGTTTCGGCATTATTTTTAAACGCACTTTTTCTGTATATTATTCCGTCCTCTAATCGGGAAATTTTTCCCCCAAAAAGATTTTCTCCAGCTTTTTTGACAGCAATAACTGTCACTGTTCCATTACCTTTGCCCTTATATTAAACAATATAGAATGAATGGACGGACAAAATGGTGAAGCCATTAGTCATTTCGTTAACTGGTTCCGGATATCCGTAAACTGTTAAACAGGACAAAGGAAATGGTCATATAAATAAAGTGATCGATAACTTTCTTGTCTTGTGTATTTTAATTTTAAACAAAAAAAAAATATAGTAGGATTTATGATTCTTTGATGCATCTTACCCTATGCCCATGGAAACTGTGCGTGACCACGAACAATGTTCAGACGCAGTCTTTTTGTTCAGTGTAACAACTGAATCTGTGATTGTAAAATATGCATTAACCCACGCTAAACATTTCTACATCATCTTTTAGTTTCAGTTGTATAACTTTCGTAAATTTGAAGGAACTTAAAGAAATCGATCCGGGACGTTGTTGCGACACTTAAACGAACGTGCGAATTTAAATTCTTCTTTAGCGTGATTATTTAGATCGCTGTTCGGTCTCGTACTCTCCAGCCTCCCTCAGATCAATGCAGGTTTAAAGGAATGGATGACGACAGAAACGCGACGACGTGTCACACGAACGCTTGTCGAAAAGGGAAACACTGTCCTGGCCGCGACGTTAAAACAGATTAATCCAAACGCGAATTAACCGCGGTTTTGTACGGAAAATTTGTTTTTATGCCCCAAATCCTATTACGGATTATTTAAACTTAGTTTCCATGGCAGTCATCGATCGCGATCGAAGCACCAGGTCAGGTTTACATGCCTTTCATCGACAACCTGATCGAAAGAAAGAGGGAAAATAATTTGCTACAGATCGGATCGAGAGCGCAAAAGTGAAAAAATAACTTTATTTAACTTCAGATATATAGAAAATCGAACTGTCCAAGCTATAAGGAAAAGTTCCTTTTCGGACTGGAGCCCAGCGAGTTTTCCAAGAGGAGCCTTACTTTCTACGTTTACGCCAGCGACAAGGCATCAAACACTCTAATTGGAGAGGCAGATCTGCGTTTGTGCGACATTTCGTCGAAGCAGGGAGTCACCACTTGGGTCACTTTGGCCGACACGGGCCAGGTAAACTAATGAGAAACGAATCAAATCTCGGCAGCATAGCTTATGCAGTTTATGCGTACGACTCTAAGATCGGTATCGGCGAATTTTCAGTTTTGTCTCTGAAAAACAATCAAAATTATCTGAATCGACAGCTCTTAGAAATGCGTTATGTTTGCATTCTTCCACGGATATCGGCCCGCTTGTAAAATCAAACATTTTATTCATACTGACAAACGATCGAGATATACGAAACACAAGCAGTCATTCTCAATTTTAAAGCATTTGCGTAAATAGTTATCGAGCTGTTGACAAGGTCCGGCAGTTAGTTTTGAAAGAAAATAACGTTTTTACACGTTCAATCCAACGGTCTTTACCTTTTCTTCAATATTTTCATTTTTACTTAATTACCATCCTCTGTAAATGTATAGAGGTGAGCGCATATTTTTTCCAGACATGAAATACAAAGTGAACATCAATTAAAGCGAAACTGTTAATTTGAAGACAGGACGCGTTCGGAATAATCACCGCCTAATGCTGAAATTAAATACAATTTAATTTGCTGTTGCAGAATCGAACAGAGTGGGGCGAGTTAATGCTGTCGCTAAGCTACCTGCCGACTGCGGAAAGACTGACCGTTGTAGTTGTCAAAGCCAGAAATCTCGTCTTCCCGAATCGCAGAGATTCAGGAGATCCATTTGTAAAGGTGAAGAAACCTTTTTGCAAAAGTGCCGGACAACTAGTTGCACTTCAAACATTACAAATAAACCATTCGAATTCACGTGTTTTAAATATATCCACACACTCATTATATACATATAAAATATATATATATTTAGGTATTAAATTCTCTTAATAATTTTGACGGAGTTACGACCCCGACGCGGGATTTTGGGCTGTGGAAAATTTTGACCAAAACAATTTTAACTGTCGTCATCGTACTTCGTTGTCCCAACCTAAGCTGAGAATGTTTAAGATTTTCTCTTCTTCCATTCCAGGTCTACCTGTTAAAGCAAGGTAAAAAAATTCATAAAAAGAAAACCTCAACAAAAAAGGGAGAGAGAAGTCCCATATTTAACGAGGCCATGATATTTCACGTGGCGGCCATGCATCTTCAGGTAAATTTCTGTCCCATCAACATAAAAAAAAATATTTTTGAATTACATGCTTTAAACATGAAACTTTATATTTCAATAATGCCAAATTTCGATAAACCATTTGATTTTATATTCCCTTTAATTGGAAATGTTACATCACAATTTCAAATTGTATCGGTGTGTAAAATATATATTTATATTTTATATTTGTGTTTAAATTACTTTGGATTATTCTAATTAAAAACAAAGAAAAGGTGTATAAAAACTGCTGACTTTGCCAGTTCACAATATAATAATGATAAAAGTTTAAAACACTGGCATAATGTATAAATATATCAGTTGTAAATCGCTGCACTCACATTTTATGGAAATCTGTTTCAGACAATACAGTTAAGGCTGACGGTTGCCGAAAATACTGGAGAACCAAGAGCCTTTGCCCTGGGACACGTCATACTTGGATCTCAAGCATCCGGGAAAGCTCTCTCCCACTGGACCCAGATGCTTTCCTCCTTGAGGAAGCCAATAGCGATGTGGCATTCCCTCAGGAAGTGAACGTTTGCCTTCGGATGAAGATTTAAGATCATTCTCAACTGTGGACCACGACAGGGGGCAACGTCGACTTTTTCCTCGCGGACGAGAAAATGGGCGGTCAGAATAAAAAAAAAATTCAAAATTCAGGTGCTCGATTTGGATTACGGAGTCGCATCCAAGAAGCTTAGTTGCGCTTTCCCTTCGTGCAGAGGAAAGAGGCACGCATTGATCTGCTCTGCCAGTGAGAAGGTTTCTGTTCACATATCTGACAAGCGGAGGTCCCCGAACTTCTGACGACTGTGACCGAGTCTCTTAAACCACGCAAAATGCTACACGCATTAATTTAAAAAATATAAAATAGATAAATTATGTGACTTCATTAAAAATAATGATAATGCATTTGGATATTGCTAGTGAAATCTGAAATAAATCATTGAGAAATGAAAATGTCAAAGGAAAAAAAAAAAAAAATCATACTTTCAACTGCAATAAATCTAAATTAGCTGAGAAGCTATCGCCGAAAGCTGCGAGATATAACATTTTAATATCTCTGTTCCATGTTTCTTCTTTTAATATTTTGAATTGATCACATTTTGCTTAGACTTCACTTATTAAACATCAAGGAAGTGAGTGAACATTCCAATATTAAATTTTTCCTTCAAAATGCAGAGTAATGTTTGGCTATCCAGGTTAAACAACGTGGATACATGAAGTTATGACATAAAAATCTCTTGCTGAAAGTTAATTAATCTTTTATTGGTTCATGTAACAGTTAAATTGTAAAAATTGTGTGACAAATCTTTATTGACATGAAACTAATTGTAATCAATGCCGAAAAGCGCGAGACACATTTTTCAATTTGGAGACATGCTTAAACATTAAGCAAGAGATACCAAGTATCAGTTACAAAATAACAATTTTATGTTATTATTAAAAAAAGAGAAAAAACATCATCGTAGAGCCGAGAGAGGAGAAAGAAAGATTAGTTTTCTGGCGAATTTATAATGAACTTATGATTTCCTTTAATTTATTACTGTTAATCGATAAATCAATTCTGTAAAATGTATGTTCTTTGATATTTTTTAAAAATACTTTTAAAAAACTTCCAAATTTTTATAGCATTTAAAGGCTTTTTGTTGTCTTTTGGACACGTTGGATTTATGTCTTTTTAGTAATAATCTATATGAGCTTGCCTAAAGGTGATGAAAAGATCAAAAACCGGGAATGAAATATGTATTATTTTCATATTTAATAAAAAAAAAAACTTATTTTGTGTATAGATATTATCCATAACATTTCAAATGTAATGAAAATGTATTCTATTTATATTCTGTACAGTTTCAATATCATCAACTTTCTCAGATAGCCATATAGCAATTTCAATATTATTTATCGTAAATGTATATATATTTGATGTTGCATTCAGAATTGATATTTTCACCGAAGAGTTCCTGGGCAAGTATAAATTATCGATTATATTTTGTACATTTTAAAATGAAATAAAAATAAAAATAAATTATTAGCATTACTACTACTGTACTATTACCATCGTTTCCTTCTACATTGTTACTACTACTACTAAAAATAATCTTAAAAGCAGAGAGAATTGTATTTTTTTGTAATCTAAATATCTTTTCTATTTTCTTTTTTGTTTTTGGAAAATGTAATAACTATATGTAACTTAAAAGATGTGAAAAATTCTTTAAAAAATGTAACCAACTTTCATAAAAATGTATAAAAGCTACAATTTTTTAGTGGCAATCTATTGCAATGTAACTTTCACAAATATATATCTCATACCTCATTCAAAAACAAATATTTCAAAATGTAATTTTACATTTATTCAAAATGTAGTTTATCTTTTTTTTTTTTTGAGTAATTTGTTGTTGTTAAAAAAAAAAGAGAACTCGGAGTATCTGAATCATATTATTGTCCAATAAAAAAATATTTATAATATTATCAGACTATATAAAAAAATTTAATGCAATCAAATTGTAACAATGACAATTAAAGTGTAAAAATTGAGTGAATGACGCATTTAATTCTGGTGTAAATTGCATCATTATTCCTTTAATTTCCCAAGACAAAATTTAAGTTTTGGGCACCAGCATTTATCAATAAAAAAAAAAAATTGTTTGTTAGTTTTTTTGCAACCTCTCACTTTTTCCAAGGAACCAATTGTAAATAATGTAAAGTTTAATTTTTGTAAAAATAAGATTTCAAAGATGATAATCAATTAATATAAATTCTTTTTATTAAAGAATGTGGGTGTATACGTAAATCTCATCTTGTGAAGTCAAAAGAGTCTTGAACATTCCTTCAAACTTTTTAACAAAGGTGAAAGCTTATGGGTTTAATATATCTGAAAAATGATAAATCTGATAAATCTGAAAAATTTTGAGTTTATTAATATTATTAATATTAGTACCCATCCATTGTTTATAAAATTAAAAGTTTAGAATTTATCTCTATAAAGAGAAATCATATTATTATATGATTATTTCTTAGATAATCCTTTCAGAGACCTCATACAATAAGAAATTACTATATATGAATATAAGATATGATTATTATATATGATATATTATATATGAGACATAATACCTTACCTGAGACATCTCTTACTTGTTGTGCATTGCACACAATAATTGCTTGATATATTGTTATTTATTATATAAATTTATGTATAAAAAAGTAAGTTAAAAACCAGCAACAAATTTTTAAAGTCACTTTGAGTGACTTGGAAATTTTCTTTTCTATTAACTCTAAAGTTAAGTGATATATTTCGGGAGGAAAGATGAAATTTTTTAAATGCATATTCAGGGGGGGTCTGACCAAATACAGCTTGAACGTATGACGAAATATTTGAATTTTAATTAATTCAAGATAGGACCGTGGTATCATTAATGTGATCGTGACTATTGACATCATTAGATATGACCACTTTAACTGAGGAATAATTAGTTTTTATTGGCATTCAAAACGTCAACCGTAAAAACATTTTCAGTGCTCTGCAGTATGGTGTTCAAACCATCGGCCGCCGAATTTCAATAAACATCGACATACCTGCATTGATTAATGAAAAAATAATAAATTTCGAATTTGACTGCATCCCCTCCAAGCAATACGGTGAGATGCATCGCTTTAACGGAGCTTTTGCTTTGGTGGACAGCCTAATGAGCTTCCGCTGAAATTATCGGAAGGAATGGCGTCATACCCGTGGTAAAACATGGAGAATTCTCATCTGACGGTCGTGTGTTTAGATCATGAAGGCGTGACGTCATTTGAAAACTTGAAAAAAAAATGTCGTCAATTAGGAACTGCAGAAATATTTTCAATAGAGTTAAACAGAAAACAAATGCTTAGGGGCCGACGCGGAAGCAGCAGGGAAGGAAAATATAATGGTTTTGGAAAATTTCTCTTCAACGGTGAGGCAATTTTTCCATCATCGAGCTCGTCATAGTGAAAAATTCGGGAGCTTTGTAATAAAGTGACCAGTTTTTCAAGGTCATTATTATTTTGAAATTTATGAATAACATGAAGTTCCAGGAATTTTTTTCTAACAGTTTTGTCTGCGGCGTACTTTACGGTCGACTTCAGTTAACGCTCAACTTTTTCAATTTTTAGTCCGTGTTATTCGATTTTCGCATAACGGTTACAAAAAACATGGTGCTTAAGCATTAATTTCAAACCTCATTTGGATAAACTATCTTTTTGTTTGGTAATGGTCTAATAACAAATTAATAATGGAAAAAAAAACTTTTTTTCTTTGCCAGAAACATATGCTGCAGTGAGAAATGTCTGGAGAAGAATGCATTTCTTGGTTTCATGGTAGATTAGCTAGGGATGAAGCTGAGAAACTAGTCAAGGAGCTTAATTCTGAGGGAGGCTTTCTGGTTCGAGAAAGTTTTACCTCCCCTGGGGAATATGTGTTAACATTGTTGCATAACAATGAAATAGTGCATTATCAAATTTTAAGACATGGAGAGGATGCTTTTTTTAGCATTGGTAAATTATATGAACCATTTAAGATGTTCAGTTTCATGCTAAATTTATATTTCTTTTAACTATATAATTATAACAATATTTTTTTATTGATCAGATAATGAACACATAGTACATGGCTTGGAGACACTTATTAGTTATCATCAAGAACATAAAAATGGATTAATTACAATATTAACCAATTTCTGCAAGAAGGATCCTCCACCCCATGATACAAGGTGCCATGGGAGAACAAATTTACTTCATAGGGCTACCAAAGAAGGTAAAAAATATATTAACTTGTTCTTTTCAATAAGTAAAAGTTATAATTTTCTAAATCTGCTATTTACATTTCAAGATTAAATATCTTTGATGTGCTGTAAATAGGAACAGAAAAACAAATTTTGTTCTCTTATTATTAAAACTTTTCAATTAGCAAATTTGTCAAGTGCTAATAAAAACTTTCAAAAAAGAAATAATTGAACTGAACAGAGAATACTCTGTTATCAAATATTAATAGTTTTGTTGTGATTGTTAATATAACTTTTTAAATGTTACAGGTAATTACACTGTTGTATCAGAGCTTTTGAAATGTGGTTACAGAAGTATTGAAGCCAAAAATCAGGATGGACAGACAGCTGCTCATCTGGCAAGCAGGGTAGGAGCTGATGATATATTAAGAAAACTTATAGAAAGTGGAGCTAATATGAATTGTAGAGATACAGCAGGATATACCCCACTTCATGTACGTTTACAGAAAAAATAACTGTATCATTTTGTTTAAAATACTGCTATTCAGTTATCTAAAATCCTATTATAGTATGCATGCCAAAGTAACCACCTTTCAACTATAAGACTGTTAATCCAAGAAGGTCAAGCTCAAGTGCAAGGTAGAAATGCAAATACAGGTTGGGTGCCATTACATGAAGCTGCCTACAGAGGTTTATATGAAGTTATACAATTATTGTTGGGTTTAAATGCACCTGCAAGACCAAGAACACAGGATGGAGAGACCCCTGTCATGCTAGCTAAAAGGAAGGGATTTCATGATTGTGTTGAAATTCTAAGTGAGTTATATTATACTTTTTTCCTTATTTTTTTTTGCTTTAATTAGACTTTAAGATATTAACACATTATTTTCTCTTTTAGATAATTATAAAGCTCCAAAACCAGTTCTTCCTAAAAGTAGCTGGTATCATGGGACACTAGACAGAAAGGAAGCACTAGATTTATTGAATGAGTTTGGAAACCAAGAAGGCTCTTATTTGGTCCGTTACAGTGATAAAAATGGGGGAGTATACGTTCTTACAATGATTGTGAAAAATAGGAGTTTTCATTTTCAAATTAAGCATGAGGTTAATTTAATTTTATTTTATTGTTTTTCAAACTAAAGCACAAAATTTTTATTAGAATTATCTCACATCATTTGTTGTAGAAACCAAATTCGATGTTATTTGTCGTATTTTTTTATTTTTAGAATGGATTTTATTTTATAGACGATGGCCCTCTTCTTGAGAGTTTGGAACATGTAATTGATCATTACAGTAAGATGCAGGATGGTCTGCCAACAGTTCTTCAGATACCTATACCTCCAAAACCAAAACCTCCGCTTCCTGAGTTTCCTCGCCACGGGGTAAAATTTTATTTTACAAATCTATGTTCGTTGACGATTTATCGCATGCAGGAAAAATAGTTTCTCTTAGAAAATGAATTTTACATGCACCGCCGAGGTCATGAACTTTAGCTAATAATATTTTCGCAACTTTTTCTAACAAAGTTTTCATTGTTTCCACGACTAGGATTTTAATATGACCTCGATTAATCATAATACAAAAATTTACACAGAATTTTGTGATTTTACTATGATTTAGTTGAGGAAAAAATTTTCTCCTAGATTTTAATTTTTGATATCATTTGAGCAATCGTTCGAAAAAAGTCTTTAAGAATAAAATAAAAAACTAGGATAAGACCTTTATTAGCAAACTAATCCTACAATGTTCTTTTTTAACCTGAATATGAAAATCAATTATACATTTGACTTTATTTTTTTAAAAGCTTTCTGCTACAATGCCCTTAAAAAAAAGAACCCAGAAGAACTCGAAAAATACGGACTTATCAACGGGCAATGGAAATCAGACCGAAATGGTTCGGCGATCGTCAACACCGCTTATAATAACTTCGGGAAATGTAAAATCTAAAAAGAAAAGCACAATAGCAAAGTCCATTTCCCCGGTGGTTAGCAACTGCGCAGCGGTTGGACTTCCTTCAGTGGAAGATGGCTTACCAGAATCTTCGGCAGTTTTCCAGGCTTCGAGGCTTAAATTGGGAAATATCTTGGGTGAAGGTGAATTCGGTTCCGTTTACAAAGGAACATATCAAATAGATGACTGTACAACGGTAAGTAGAGAATTGTTTTCAAATACCTATCCGGAATGAATCATTAAGTTAACAAGATCACATTTTTAACTTTTACAGATAGATGTGGCAGTCAAGACTCTACACAACGAACATCTTCCTGTAAGTCGTTGCGAATTTCTTAGGGAAGCGGAAGTGATGACTAGTTTAAATCACCATTGCGTCGTCAAATTAATAGGTTAATATTGAAATTGTCCCATTATTTAATCGAGATTGAATTTTTTTCTTCAAACTTATCGTTATTTGGTGTCATTTTATGTGGCTGAAAGACGTATCTCTTTTCAGCTCTTTCTCAGGGTCCACCGCTAATGATGGTGCAGGAACTAGTTCCTTTAGGATCAATGTTAGCCTATCTTTTAGAATTTCCAGATCGAATTAATCCAAATTATGAATTAAAGCTGTGGGCATCTCAAATAGCGTGCGGTAACTTTTTATCGTGTGTGATTTATCGCTTACGAAAACTTTTATTATTCAATTTTTTTTCTCTCCTTTGCAGTAACATTTTCTTTTTGTTAAGATGACTTTTATGATTAAGACATAAATTGCTAAATAAATAACACTTCTTTTCAGGAATGAAATATTTAGAGGAGCATAGATTTGTACATAGAGATTTAGCTGCAAGGAATATATTGTTATCGTCCAGACATCAGGCAAAAATAAGTGATTTCGGTTTGTCAAGAGTGATTTCAGCCGACAGCCAGTATTATAAAGCTACGGAAGGCGGGAGATGGCCGATTAAATGGTAGAAATGAGACAGTGAATTTAAGTCTTTTTTGAATGATCTTAAGTAAGAGTCAGTTCGGTCATTTCCTCGCATCTCCACAGGTACGCTCCTGAATCCTTCAATTTCGGTACATTTTCCCATGCCAGTGACGTGTGGAGTTTCGGAGTGACCCTGTGGGAAATGTTTTCCTTCGGTCAACAGCCCTACGGGGATATGAAAGGAGCCGAGGTTAGCAAATGGTGAAATTCCTGTTTGAATCATTTGAACAGTGTCAAAAATAAAAGTAAACTCGAACGTTTGGAAATCGTTTTTGCAGGCCATAAAATTCGTCGAAGAAGGCGAGCGATTGTGCAAACCGGAAAAATGCCCGGACGAAGTGTACAGAATAATGGAAAGATGCTGGAACGTCGATCCTGCCAAAAGACCCACCTTCGCTCAGTTGCTGAACATTTTCTCAACGGATCCGGAATACATAAATATAAGAGAGCTTGTCGTCGGAAGCACCATTTCTTAAAGAGAGATGAGCGATCGTTCGATGTGGAAGTCCGAAACTGTCAGTGCTCGAGCGTCGACAAAATTCTTTTTTACCGATTTCCACTTTTTCCAGGGTCGAAAAAGTTCATTCTCGATTTTGTCCATTTGGTAAGACCGAAAGCGTAGCTGACGCAACCGTTAGGTTTTTGTTCGAGATACTGAAAACATAGCCATTCCTCGCGGTATTCCAAAGAACAGGCATTCAAATAAATTCTTTTTAAATTCGTGCCTTTGAAACAAACGACAATGCGCCAGTATTTTTCATTTATAATATTCCATATCCTTGTTTTTGACAATAATTTTATCGATGAAATGTCGCATTTAATAACTGCCTCATTTTGTAGTGATATTTACGATTGGACCAAGGGAAATTTTTGTCGTTATCCTCGAAAAAATTTGATTTTTCCCAAGCTTCCTATATTTAAGGAAAATGCATTTCTTCAGTATTAAACATCGTAACCATTTTATTATTCGACAATCTCATGTTTAAACGATACTAAACTTTTTTTTATTTTTCTGTACCGTCCTCGGTTTTTGAAATGGAAAATAAAAATCTTTCGAGTCTTAGTGTTTGAATCTATCTTTTTGTGCTACAACTATGAGTATGAAAGCAAATTTTAGACGAAATTTTTTTTTTTTTATATATATATATATATAAATTATATATATAAAATTATGTTAAAATATTATTATTTTATAGAAAAATCTTTTTCTGTAAATATGATTTTACAACAAGGAATGAAAAATTAAGTATACAGTTTTATTGTTCTCCATATTTTAATTATTAGATTTGCTTTTTATTTTTTATCTCATTTCCAATTTTTCATTTTCGCATTTATTTCGTTTTTGCGAGTGCTGTGCATCAGACAGGGATTTCTATTGGTGTGAAATGTCCGATGCTGAACGCGAGAGCGTTTGGCGCTCAACGTTCGGAAGATTTTCTTTTACGATTCTGCTTTTTTTGCGATCGAAAACATTTCGGTAAATTGCAATTCTCGATTATTTCACTTCCAGGGCGAGTGCGGTGCAAAACGTAAACTTTCTGCGTTTGTTGTGGAGCGGTTGGATTGGTTCGGACCGTAGCACGCCCGGCGGAAATTCGAGCAGTCTGCGGCTACCTTTGCGCCTTGCTCACGGTCGTCGAAGCATTCGAATTCGATTCATTTACTCCTTGAACCTGAAAAATTAAATGGTTGACTCGGAACTACTGATTGTTAAAATCTCGGATTTTGAGCTTTTTTGTCGCAGTGCAAAACATCTAATGCACTGCTCGAGTACCTGTCCATTTTCTCATACGTTTTCGGAATTTGTGAAAAGGGAAAATGCATTGAAAATCGTCGAGGAAAATTTTTGATTGGGAAATTGGGCTTAAAAATAAGGGAAGTGGCTGGCAGTCGATAGCGGCTGAAATTAAAATTTCACAAAATTTCTAGGTGCATTGGCTTAGAATTTGAATATTTTTGTCTGTCATGCAGGTTGGGGTAGATTTTGCCTCGAATGCCGCGATTTTTACACTTAAAAGAGATTTAAAATGCATCGTCGTTAACTTTGTTTTGTTTTACTGCCATCATTTGCGTTTATCATTTATTTAGCAATGTCTTGGCAAAGTTTAACTCTGCCAGTTCGATCACCAACCTTAAATACTTTAGTGGTCCCTTCATATGGATATATGTCTCCCTTCATGACTTTATTGTGACCCAAATGCCTAATTCTGTACGAGCCTGGCGGTGTTCCTTCGGGTACTTGCCATTCGATTTCGACTCGCGTATTCTTCGTGAGCAAAATTGGTTTCCACGTTATTCTTTAAGAAAACCGAAAATTGAAACATTTGATTTTTATGTTAAGAAAATGGTTAAAGCCGAAGTTGCAACTACCTCGTCTCCCAGTTGGCATCCGTGGCCACAATCACCCATTCGCCATTTTTGAGGTGCTCCACCGTCAAGTAGCTGTCTTCGTGTCTGAGATGATTCCTCGGATTTCCTGATACCTGCCAAAGGGAGGCACGCGTTAGATTCGCAGTTGTTAAAGGAGCAACATAAACCGGGGATATACTCACGAAGACTGCTTTGACTGTTTCGCCGACGGTAACCACATCCGGAGGCTGCTGAATGACATCTCCGAACTCTGTACCCGACTCCGCTTTGTCGAATTTGACGGACGGTATCAAGGAAAACATCTTATTGCTGTCCAGATCTTGAGGTTCCGGTCCTCTTTCCAGGGTTGCGTTCTTGCAATGAAAAATGTTTACATATCGAACCTGGTTTTATTTCTTAAAAAGATCTTTTTAAATGGTTTTTACCCTTATGAGAGCCTCCGTCAGTTTCTTGTACTGATTCAGGTATAGGGACAAAGTGTGTGGGCCATATATTGTGGAAGCAGCTTCATACCTCTGCACCTAAAAGCCGCAGGAAAAGTTACTCCATTCACTTTCGTCCACATGCGATGCAAGGAGATCATCCCCGGACTCACCTGATACTCCTCGTAAGTGGTCACGTAGTCGCTGTAAGTGTTGCAGAGCCCGGCAATGACGACATTCTTCGGGTCGATCTTCAGAACTCCAGCAATCGCTTCTCTCATTCTCCTGCCGGACATGGTGGTGAACTCGCCGGGGACGCAGGCGAGGGTTAAATTTCCCAAGAACGCAACCTGGGTGGAGACGATGTGGGGCTGCCAGTCGAAGGGAATCTTCATCTGAAATCCAGCGGGGAGCGAAGAAGGAATATCGCGGAAGTCTGTGATCGTCGGAGAAATCACGAAACTTACCCGACCAGTGGTCAAAAGGATCGGCTTCGGAGCGTGGCACCTCTCGTCCTCCTCGGTGGGTTTGACGAGCAAATGCGTGAGAGCGTCCAGCCAGAAAATGTTCTCCGTGGTGCCCTGCTTGAGGAAGAAGAGAAACGGGCCATCGGTGGTTCCTGCTCCAGAGCTGTAACCCATTGCGGGAGTGCATCCGCGTACCTGGTAATGTTAAGCAACGTTAAAAAACTGCTAATTCCGATGAGTAAAGCAAATTTTGAACAAATTTGCACGGCAACCTTTTCCATTCTTCCTGTAGTTTTATTTAGAATTTCCGTTTCCGCTTTTGGCATGTCCACGTACTGATGTATTGAACTAATCGGTCCCTCGATTGCCACCGACGGACTGTTCCACAATTCCTGCGAATGGAAGCGGCACACGTTAGCTGCTGGAGTCAGAGTCTATTCGAAGCTCCGGCCCGAACAGCTTCCAACCTACCCAGGCCTTCTCGAACAGCCTTTCGCCTATGATTTTCGTGCTCTCGAAAATATCCTCGCCGGGACCGACGGCGTAACACTCCTCGAACAACGACCTGCATTTGCTATGGACGTCGCACTCTTCGCAGGACCGATGGCATTTGGGTCCCCTGATGTTCGGCGAAACGTCTCCCAAATTGCTGGAGGCGAAGGATGCGATGAAGGAGCCCTGGAAAAGGGTTTCGCGAGTGGATCTCGAGGAAGACAATTTTCGGGTCCAATTCCACAATCGGAATTTACCTTTCCGATCAGTTTGTGCGGGTTCATCCTCTGCTCGAATATGACGGACGCGTAGCCGACGTTGTCCGAGGATATCAGAGTATTGGTGTTGTTCATGCTGGTGGCGTGCACGGCAAACCAGTTTATAACCCCGAGGGGCTCATCATTTGCGGACACGAATTTCAGCTGCAGCATGTCCTTGTCCACGTCGTGCGCGAAACTACAGGAAAAAAAAGGAAGATTCAGCGAAAGGTTCCGATTCTTTTCTTAACGCTCGCAGCCGCAGAGTCCTACCGTGCTTTCTCTTCCGCAGGGTTTGCCTCGTAGGAAGTTGGACTTCTGTTGATATTTGCATTTTGTAGGACACCTCTTGATAAATATATTTTCCCCTCCCGCATATTGGAATGGGCCCGGGAAACGCTCTAACAACAGAAAAAGGTTTTTTACGCGATGTTCCTCGCTAAATAGCAAGACTTTTTGTTCTCCCGGATAGTTACCTTGACTATTCCCGTTACGAGAGTGTTAAAAGTCTGATTGCAGAATCCAAGAACGGGAAAGTCGAAGAGTGTGTGCATGAGAAAGCCACCGGGCGCCGAATGAGTATGGGTAGCGGATAAAATGACGTTATCCATGTTGTACAGTCCATTATATTTCTTTTCGAGAGCTCGAATAACCTAAACGCACAGGAGGGAACGGTACTTAGCGAAATCTCACTTTTAATGCCAATTTCCGGACCGTTCGAGCACAGTGAAAAGTTCGGAAAACGAACCTGAATGCGAACTCCGTCACCCATCATGCCCAAATCTACGCTGACGAAGACCAGGCGACTGAATCCGTCGTTTACTATGTAAGCCCTTGACCACTGTCTCAAGTGAATTCCGTTTCCCTTCTGTCCCATTTGCCCGTATCCCATCTGGAAACAAAATGCCCGCGATGTGCAAAACCTATTTCACTTCGATTGAAAAAAGCCTCTTCAATTCCCTTTCCTCTCGCAGGAATTTCGCTCGAGCCGAAGGAGGGCAACTTCCGAATTTCCAAACCTTCGCGAATGTCGGACAAATATGCGAGACGGAGCTCGAGCGAGATCTCACGCGATACCCGGAAACAACGGTGCAGCGGCAGAGTTTCCGCTGTCGTACCTCGGCGAGAAGGATAACAACTCCATGGGAAAGGAGGTATTTTTTTAAGGTCCGGATTTTGTCGGACTTACCAGGGTGATGCCAACCGGACCGGTGATGTCGGCGATGCCGAGTCCGAGCATGTAGGAGCCGTAACCGGAGCCTGCCAAACCGCAGAAAACGATGCAGAACACTTGGAACTTAGACATTTTTTATTTTTTTTTGCTCGCAGGCAATGACGGTTTGCGCCGCGTTCGGATGCGGAATGGGCGACAGCTTCGAACATTCCACCGTTGGACGCCTGCTGAGCTGATAAGGCTCCTTTCCCAATCAGATTTGCTGTCGCTCCCAGATTTTATCGCGGAGCCGGGATTCGAATGCATCGCAATTCAAATCGCTGCTGCTCCGAGTCCGGGAAAGCTCCAAAAGCCAAAGTTAAATCCTCCTCGGCAGATTTTTCAAAAATTTGATTTTTCTCACGCAGATGGTTCCCGTGGGATACGTCGCGGCTCTGCAAGGACCAGGGACGAGTTCTCGGTACCCGACAACGATGAAAATGTCAAAACCATTCTGAAGCTCGACATCTGGATTTATTTCGGTTGCGATCAAAGGCGGAATTTTCAGGGGAAAACCTTAACTTCAGACTGTTGGAGTCAAAAAAATCACGGCGTTCAAGACTTTTCATTTATTTTCGGAATCGTTGCCTTTACTCACTTCGAAAATTACATAATTTCCCAATGTGTAACCTTACACGTTGAAAATGCATCGAGATTCTCCGCTTTTGTTCTCCGAGATAAATTCCGTTTGAAGGTGCGGGACAATGGCAGAACGATTAAAATCGCTACAAAGTCAATGACAATCACGATTAGGTTAAACCTAACCGAACGTCTATTAACTCTGTGCGATCGCAATTTTTCCTTTACTCCGGGAAATTTTCGCAAATTACGATGAAAAAAAAATATAGTCTTTAATAGATGATGGATTTATCAAAAACAAATTCTTAATTGATTTTATTTACATACAAACATCGATTATCCAAGGTGCAATGAAGGACTGAAGCTTACGAATGTTTTTTTTTTTTTTTTTTTTTAAAAATTCATTTCATTTTCATTTTAGGACGGTAGTTAAACGACTGCAGTAAAAACGAGAGATATTGAAAGCGCGACCCTGTCGAAAAAACTTTCGAGCACAAAAAGGAAAGAACAATTACTAATCTTCCGGCTTTTTGAATCGCAAGTAATGTCGACATTGAATTTGTGTTACAATTTTTTGTGTGGCGACCATTGCAGGAAAATTAAAATTTTCATTCGTACGTAAGGTTTGCGTTGGGATCAATTTCTCGGGGGAATGTTCACAAGGCTGCGATCGACCACAAGACGGCCATCATCAAGACCATCAAAAATTTTTATTGCAAAAGAAAGAAACCAATTCGCATTTTTGGGTTTTGCGCTAGTGAAAAATTTGAAAATTTCTTGTTTAGAAATGCACCCAATGAAAAAGCTTCGGTCTTTCGTTGCATGATAAATGCCAACTAAACCTGGAGTGAATAAGTTACTATATATGCATAACTTTCGGCGCTGTTTTCGTACGAATCCAGTTCGTTGCAGCCGCCGGAGAATTATGGCTTTCCCGTCCTTAAAAAGAAAAAAAAAGAGTAATCAGCAACACGAAATGTAAATGTAACATGATGGAATAGATAATTGGTTTTTTGCAAGTGGATTAGAACGAGTTTTTACGTTCCCTGAGAAGCTGAAAGTTTAGGGAGTGTCATACAACTTGCTGCCGGGATCAAACAACCGGGTTGCAATTCGAGAAACATTTTACGAACCACCTTTTCGCTTCATAAAAATGTATAAATGCAAATGAATATAAAATTGAGTAAAATGTGAAATTTTCAGCATCTACCTATGGAAGTATCCGCATCGGAAATCCTGCCAAAAAGAGCCATCTGATCCCTGTGTCTTTGCATGGTTTCATCTTGAATCGTTTTGTCCCTGATGTAGCCGACGCTGTGTAGTTGGGATATTCTGAAAGTAGAAAAAATATATTATTTAATCGCTCTTTGGATTTTAAAATATCTTAATTTGGATACCGTTGTTACACTTAAAATCACGCTCAACTGAAGATGGAAGTAAAATTGCTGGATAGGGCAAATTGCTCCAGTAAGATAAATCATAAATTATCTTTTTACGATTCTTTTATATACAACAATTTTTTTTAAACATAGTATACTAGGCTTAAAGCAGATTATGAGCGTGTGTAAAGTATGTACAAGTGTGTATATAAAGAAATCCAATTCTTCGATGAATTTTTGTTCCAAAATCAAAGTCAAGAATTCTTCAACATGCTCTTACTTTTGAGCGAGCTCTCGCAGATTTTCTTCAGGTATAATGGAGTTCTTTAACGTTTGTCTGTCGTTGGATTGGTCCATAAGATCCTTGTCTTGTCGAGTGTCCGGTACGAAGGACACCTTTTCATGCGATACCTGGGAGCGTAATTCTTCGTTAATGCGAATCGCAGTTGACAATCTTAACTGCAAGGTGTCTCTTTCTTCCAAAAGCTGTAACGAAACAGTTTCGTCGCTTTAATTGTCGTCTTGCGTTGGCAACTGTAAACGCTTTAGGTCCGGGGAAATGGGAGAAAATGAATCTCGGCTCTTAGCTTTCCTATTCCGAAATATGGCGTGCGAATTTCTAGATTATTTTAATTCTCATATAATTACGATTTCATAACAAATAAATTGCAAAATAAATAAATCGATTTCAATGGCACTTCACCTTTTCTTTCCTCTCTCAAACTCTAGTCCGAATCTTTTATGATAAGAAAATTTGCACTTGAAAAATGAAAATTTTTTATTATCGGGGAAAACAAAATATTTTAATATCATGAAAGTCGCATTACAAAAGAACGCTTTCCATTAAAAAATTACTTACAAATATATTAGATAAAGTAAGATACTGAACGTTATTGGCCACGACCGTAGAAAATGCCATGGGACGTCGGCCTTAGTGCGAGAAAAATTTTGCTTTTATGCTACCAAATGATTAATGACAGAGTTATTTTTAATCCTCCATTCAATAATTTTTTTATAGTGAGTTTGATATTTTTAGTGCAAATTTTCGATTTCAATTCTTTCAATCGGGCGAAAGCTTCAAAAGCAAAAATTATAAATAAAATCCGACTCTTGCCTGCATTAGTTCAAATGTCAATTCATCGCAACGTATGTCTCTCTGGTGCAGCATGTACAAAGCAGTGTCCAAGTCACTTTGCAGTCTCGTGTTTAGTTCGACGAGTTCGTGCTCGGTCCAACTCGTGAAATCTGGATCGCTTTCGGTTGGGACTGAAAATGAAAAAGTTTCAATGCTTTTTCGATGGAAAATCGTAACCATTTCGAACGCAAGAAAATAAGAAAAAGGAACCTTTTTTGCATACCTTGGACCTCGGATCCTTGGTTTATCTGCGCCATTCGAAGCTCCTTCACCTGTTTCTCGAAATTTCTAAAACTGCTTATTTCCTCCTGAAAATTTGTCAGCGCCTGTTTCAAGTCTGCAATTTCGTTCTCCTTCTCCTGGAGCAGTACCCGGATTTCCTCCGATTGTTTCTGCTCTTTGCTGAGAGCCTCGCTCAGCTCGAATATGTCAATTTCCTTGACTTTCAGCTCGGATTTTAAAGTGTCTATCACGGTCTCCATCGCCTTGGATGCTGATTGCAACTTTATAATTTCTTCCCGATGCTGGACCTCCTGATTTTCTTTTTCTATCAGTAACTGCTCGTAATTTGCGGTTTTGAGCCCAATTTCTTTTTTTAAATTTTCCTCGCTTTGAGATTTCATTTCTTCCATACTATTAATCCTCGACTCGAGATCGGCCACGATTTCTTGCTTTGTACGACGAATCTCCTCTACTTCCTTTCTGCTCAAGTTCAGCTCTAAGTTCACAGTTTCTAATTCGGTTTGCAAATTTGAAATTATATCCTCTATTTTTTCTTTTGCATCGCAGTACTCTTCGGCCAATGATTTTTGTCTCTCATACTCTTGGACAGTGTCCTCTAATTTCCGATTTGCTTCGGCCAGTTGTAATTTCAAGCACTGGACTTCTTCCGTCTGACTTTGGAGAACATTTTCTTTTTCAGCGATAATTTTTCGTAGATATTCAGTGGTTAATTTTTCGTTATCCAGAGATGAATTAAGAGCTTCGATTTCGCTCCAAAGAGGAATGCTGCTTTCAGTGGCATTTTGTTGAGCGCTCAATAAATTTGCGTTAATTTTTTCCATATTTTCAATTGAGGCATTTTTCACGTTTATTTCTCCCTCTAAATCGCGGTTTCTCAACTCTAGTTTGTTCAATTCTTCTGCCTTTAAATTCAATGCCTGCTGCAGTTTGCTTATCATCACTGAACTTTCGTTCATTTCCCTCTCTTTCGTGTCCATCATTTCTTGTAAGTCGGCTAATGTTCTAGTGAGTTCGTTAATTTTGCTAGCATTTATTTCTAATGCTTTTTCCAATTCATGAATTTTAAGATTGCAATTTTTGTGTTCTTCCGTTTTTTTTTGCAAAGTTTCATCCAATTCTTGAGCTTTGATCCAAATGTTTTTAACTTCTTCCGCTTTCACTTCGAGCGCCTTCTCTAATGTTTGCCTTCCTTGTATTGCATAGTTGATTTCTTCCTCTTTAGTAGCTATACTATCTTCCAAATTTTTTACTTTCGTTGTCATACTATTTAACTCTTCAACCTTCAACGCAAGCATTTGCTCTAATTCGTTGATTTTTTTAAATGCATTATTGTTTTCTTTCAAATTATATGATATTGTACTCTCATATTCTGCTCGGCACATTTCAATCATTTTATCCTTTTCGTTTTGTATGGAAGATATTAGCAACTGTGTTTCGTTCAATTGCTGCTTCAGTAATTCATTTTCCTGTTTGAGTTGCTCCAATTCCTTCTCCAATTTTTCATCACTCCTACCTTCGGTTATTTCTTTGACAATTCTTCGTTCTATAACTGGTTCAACTACAGGAATTTCATTTGTCGGCTTAAAGTCACTGTGTACGGGTTGAGCAAACGCAGAGGAAAACACGTCATTAGCAGGCATTGATTGAAAATAATCGAAAATTTTGGTACCGGTGTTAACCGAAGAGTCAGTTGGTTGACTCGAACTATCGATTTTAATTTGATTGTTTGTTTTCGATTCTTTTATTTTCCCTAAAATCTCCTGCAAAGTTTCGTTTTCGGTTGCCAAAGCTGTTACTTGTTGTTTTAGCTCACCAACAACTTCAAAATTTTTTTTCTCTTCGTCAATTAATTTTTTCTCCAACATTTCTTTTAGATTGTTTAATTCCGCAACCTGGCTTAATAAATGTGATTTTTCTTCTGCAATTTTTTCCACGTCCGCGGGGATAATTTGATTTCCAATCTCCAACAATTTATGTTTTTCTTCTAGTTCTTTTAATTCACAAATTTCCCATTCGAGAGCTTCGATTCTATTTTTCAACTCTCTATTTTCGATCAATACATCATTCATGTCAGCGTCAACTGTGACATTGGCCTTATCTCGCAGTTGATTTTTCAATTCCGCAATTTCTTTAAGCAGTTCCCGGTTTTTGATTTCCCATATCTCCATTTCACTATCTTGTCTCTCCTTCATTTCTACAAATTTTTCATTTCCCGCATTCAAAACCTCAATTCGCTTCAACAACCCTTCTTTTTCTATTTTGAAATTGTCTAGATTTTTAAGCAATTCCTTTTCCCGTTGCTCGTAAGCATTTATCTGGGATTTTAATTCGTCTAACATAGCATCATCTAAACTTCCAAATTCTGCGTTCATTTTTAAACATTTCACTTCACTTTGTAATTTATCGAATGCTGCTTTTTGTTCTTTGATCTTTTTGATAGCTTTTGCATATTTAGTTTGAATAGACTGCAATTCTTCTTCGAGTTTTATTTTCTCTGCTTGAACAATTTTTATTTCATTTTCAAGAATTTCACATTTTTTACGATATTCATCATTCTGAACGTCAGTAGCATACGCTTTTAAGTCTTTTGTAGACAAATAATGTTCCTCTAAATGACCATCTGTACCCCAACCATCATCCCATACAAGTGAATCATAATCAATGTTTCCTTGATCGGAGCTCTCTTGAACCGCATCACTTTGTCCATCTGCCTCTTGATCAAAGGTTAAGCTTCCATCAGGCCCATCTACATTTACGAAAAATGCTTCTCCGTCAAATGTACGTTCCTCGACATGCGATTCAACACTTTGCACCCCAACTTCAGATTTTAAAACTTTTTCGGGACTCGATTTCAAGTTTTCAATTTTTTCTTTGGCTTCGGACACTACTTCCGTAACTTCGTTTCTCAATGTCTCTCTGAGAAGATGCATTTTTAAACTTTCTATTTCACTATTTGATTTTTTTAGGGATTCACTGTATTCGCGTATTTTCTTTTTTAAATCTCTTATATAATCTGTTTCATCTGTTCTAAACGTCACTGATTTTTTTCTTTTTATTGTTTTGTTATTGTCTTCTCGCTGCTCTTTTTCCTCAATTAATGAAATATTTTTTTCGCTAAGAATGGCATTTTCTCTCAGTAATTCTTCGATCTTGCAGTTGAGCGATTTTTCTACTGTTTTTGAATTTTCAATGCTTTCCTTTAGATCTGCCTCTAACATCTGTATATCTTTGTTAAGTCTTTCAACTTCTGCGGTTTTTTGTTTATTTTGCATTTTCAAAGATTTGGATTTTTCTAACTCATCCTTTAAAAATTCTAACATCGCATTCTTTTCAGAATTTTCATCTCGCAATTTTTCCAGTTCTCCACTAAGAAATTTACTTTTTTCCTTCGATTCTTTTAAAGCCTCTTCCAAAGTGGTCTTTTCTGCATTTAATTCATGAAATTTTTCTTCCATTTGTTGATTCTTATGATTAAGGGATTTCAGGGAAAACTTTAAATTTTCTTCTACATCCATTAACGATTTTATTTTATTTGACATGTCGTCTATCAAAAGAGATTTTTTTGATTCTCGTTCAATTGTCTCAAGCATTTCTTCATTTTTATTTTCGAGCGAAGATCGCCTTTCCTCCAAGAAGCAAAGTTTATCTTCATTTCTTTTTAAATTATCACGGGTTTGTCGTATTTCCTCTTCAAGACTTTCTATGACGGCTAGTTGTTCCTGAGTTTTCGTCCGATAATAAGAATTATCAGATAATGAATTTTGGAAAATTCTCTGAAGTTTTTCTGACTCATCTTGCAATTCATTACATTTTGCTTGCAACTTTGTATTTTCTTGAATTAATTTTTCATATTCATTGGAAACCTCTGTAAATTGTTTTCTTAAGGATTCATTTTCTTTTTTATTTTTATCTGCTTCCAAAACAAAACATTTTATATCATTTTCATATTTCTGCGAAAGATTGCTGAGTTCAGTTTCTAAATTGGCAATTACTTCTTTGTCTTGTTCATGCCTTAATTTCATGACTTCTGAATTTTCATACATTTTCTGAAGTTGGATTTCCATTTGCTGAAGCTTATATTCGTTTTTCTGACTTTTATTATTGTATTCTATTTCGATAATTTTCAATTTTTCTTTTAGATCTGCATTTTCAGTTTCTGAATTAGATTTTTGTAATAAGACTGCTGCAAGTTCGTTTTTAAATTGTTCTTTTTCGCTCTTTTCGGTCAGCCACTTCTCATTTACATTTGCCAAATCATTTTGAAATTTTTCTAAAATACTTTCTTTTCCTGCTACAAATTCTTCGTATTCTTTGATTTGTTGGAGTAGATCTTTTTCATTCTGAACTTTCTTCTTAAGATTACCGGCTAGTTTTTTAATTTTCGTTTTTAACTCTTCTATTTCCTGTTCCTTATCCTTTTGTTTTTCACATACTTCTTGCTTCACTGCGAGATCGTTTAACTTTTGGTTTAGATCCTGGATTATATTTTCTTTTTCTACCACTGTTTCCTGTAAAGTATCAATTCTTAATAACAATTCAGCTCTTTGATTAACAGCATCTTCATTTGCGGATATCAGATTTCTTTCAGCTTCTTTCAATGCATTTTTTTCTTGAACAAGTTTATCATATTCTAGTTCTTTGTCCCTTAAACATTTTTCAAGGTTTTCAAGATGCTCTTTGTAACTGCATGCTAGGTCATTATTAACTTGTTCCAACCATTCTCTTAAATTGTGAATATCCAAATTTTTTTCGGCAAAAATATCTAGAAAAAATAAAATCCAAAAAAAAGAGCTAAATTAACCGAAATAAAATACATGTGGTGTTGAAATAATCAATGCTATGTATTTGCCAAGCTTTATTAATTAATAGAAAGTATATTTAACAATAAAGTTATATGATAGGGCATTGTATAACTCAAGATTTTATAACTTGTCATAAAGTTTCAAACAGTAAAATATAAAGTTTTAAACAGATAAACATAAATGAGAAGAAAAAACAAAACAAGGTTCATATTTTAGTTTTAAATTATTCTAATGTAAGTATAGATATAGTCTAAAAAAAAGAATATACATATTTTTTAAATATTCCTAATTTTTTAAAAATTCTAGAATTGTAAAAAGAAATATAACCAAAGAAAAAAATTAATATAACAGATTTTTTTAGATTTAAGGATGGATTATTAGAATCTCTATAATTCTTAATTCGAAGTAAATTGACCTTTTTTTTGCAATATTTAAGAGATTTTTTTTACTAATAATATTTTCATTTAAATTTTCAATTATATAAAGGCTAAATCTGACAGAGTCGGATTTAAATAAAATAATAATTCCTACCTCGAATTTCCTTCAACTCGTTTTCTTTTTTAGCTGCATCGCTTTCCATTTCTTTTACAGTTGACATAAGAATTCTTAATTGAGACTCATTTGATGCTGTTCTTTGATTCTCTATATTGAAATTTTCCTGTAATTTACGAAAATTTATTGTCAATTCTTCTATTTGAGTTTCTCTGTTGTGCAACTCATCCATTAAGTCATTAAGTTTTTGATTTTTTTCCATTAATTTTTCTGTCGTTTCCTTTAAGTCCTTCTCCAAATATTCAGTAACTTTTGAACTATCCTCTAACAAATTTTGAAGTCGGAAAATTTCTGTTTCCTTGCTGGTCAAAACAATATTTGACCACTCTAGTTTCTCCTGCAAATCTTTGACTGCAGCTTCGGCTTTCGAAATTTCGCAAGAAATATTAACTTGATTTGACTGCATCATTTCCACTGATTTCAGTTTTTCGTTCATTTTTTCTGCAGATCTTACAAGTTGCAAAATTCTTTGTTCTAAGAGATAGACATCCCATTCTGGATTTTGATCTTTCAATTCCTGCGAGTCGGTTAACATATCAGCATTTTCTTCTATTATTTCTGAAGATAAATTAATATAAATTTGATCTATATTTTCATTATCTTTTTCGTTTTCTTCCTTTGCTTGCAATTTTTCCAAAAGTTTTTTCCGTTTCACTTTTTCCTCCGAAAGTAAATGCACAATTTCAATATTTTCTTTTCTCAACCTTTCACAATCGTCAGTTAATTCAATTAAACTAGTTTCTAAGCTCAAGCACTTTTTTTGCAATTCTTGTAAGTTTTCAAATTCATCTTGTGTTGATTTCCAGTCATTTTCTCGACCCCAATCGTCTTTTTCAAATAATTCTATTTTTTCTATGTAATTTTTTATAATCTGTTCTTTTTCCTCTAATTTCATGTTTAATTCCTCCAGTTTTTCATTTTGCTCTTTTATTGTATTTTTGCTTTCTGTTAATTCCAGTTGAATTTTCTTGATTTTGTTTTTTACATTGGAACTGGATTTTTGATTCTTTAAACTTTCATTGTAATCAGAACTTTCCATTTGAGATTGTAATTTATTAACCTCTTCTAAATTTTTAATGGATTCTTCTAGGATTGATATTTTTTTCTGATATTCCGCAACTTTCTCTTCGGCATTTATGACGGCATTTTTTAAATCATTAATCATTATTTGTTGTTCATTTGTTACTTTCTGCAAGTACAGTTCTCGGCTTTTAGTTTTGTCGATCTCAGATGCTTGGACCACAGGATCATCTGATGAATTAAAGAGCAAATTCTTCAATTCAGGTTCACTCTAAAATTAATATAATAAAAATTTTTTAATCAAGTGTTATTAAAAAATTACCTAAAATTTTCATGGGAAAATTCAATATTAATTCAATAATTTCAATAAATTTAAAACATTTCGAGCAACATATGAAAACAAATCTAAAGGAAATTAAATAGAATTCCAAAGTATGTATCACAAACTAAACTATTATAAAATCATTTATATTACCTGTAATTCGGAACGATCCACCGCCTCAAAAGTAAAGGATTCTGTTGTCGATACACCAGAAAGATTTTTTAATTTTTCTAATAATTGTTGCTTTTCACGTATCAAAATTTCAATTTGTTCCTCCACCTGGACATTATTTAATTCACTGGATATTCTATATTCTTCTAAGTTCTTTTTATCAGTACTTCCTAACTTAACGTTATAATATGACTCTAGCATTTCCATTTCTTTACAATGTTCAGATTTTACTATCTCTAATTTTATTTTATATTCATCTTCGAGGATATTCAGTTTAGCGCATAATTCTTTGATTTTTGCATCCTTTTCTTCATTTAATAAATTTTCTGATTCTAGATTCTGAATTTTGGCATATAGATTTTCGATTAAAATATTCTGATCTTGACTGGATTGGAACAAATCTTGTTTTTCTTTATCCAGACTCGAAATCGTTTTTAAATGTTTTTCCGTATCATCAGATTGCTGTTTAATTAAAGTTTCTAATTCTTTGATTTTTTCTTTCATATTTTTCTCCATAACTGAAATGATGAGGTTTATGTTAACAGATTTTGATTCCAAACTTTTTTATCACACACAAACCATAATTAAAAATATTTTTATTTACTTAAAAAAACTAGGAAACTCCGACGTATAATAATTTAAGTAATTCAAAATGTTATTGTAAAATAAGTCACAATTCTAAATGTTTGAAGTATTTATTAAGTATACCTACCCTTTTATTTTAACATCCAACATACAGTCTAAACCGGTCAGACATTGGCTTAAAACATGTGTAAAAATAAAGTTTGAATTACTGTCAGCAAAATGGATTTTTTTTTTAAATTAAAAGGCAATAACTTAAGCTTTAACGTGATTAGTAGTATTTAAATATTTAAACTTTAGATAGCATAGAAGTTCTGAAGAAGTATTTCAAAAATTTCTGAATATACTAATCGAAGTTTAAAAAATGTACTACATCTTTAAGGGATATAGGTGTTGAAAAATTGAGCTGAGGATACTAAGAATTGAATATTGACAAAGATAAAATCAAAAAATGTAAAAAAGAATTCTGGTCAAATGAGCATTGACTAGGTTTACACAGAATGGTGAATGTGAATTAGAAAAGAAATAAAGGTAACTACCTTTAAAATCGTCAACATCTAATATCGAAAGTAGAAGATTACCTTTCTCTTCCTCCAATTCAGCTATTTTGTTCTGCCAACTCTCTCTTAAAAGTTCGAATTCATGAATTTTATTTTCTAATCGAAGAATCTCTGCTTTGTCATCTGACGTCTGGAAAATATAATTTAAAGGCTTTTGTTAGTTAAATTTAAATAAACTAACAAGCTAGTAAACTATTAAACTTGAGTCGCTTATCCTAGTGCAAATACATCGTTAAAAAATTTGTTATAAAGACTGTGGGAAAATGATTTTATTTATTCATATTTCTCAGAGGGAATTAGAGTGAGCATATTAGTAAATATAATTCTACATTTAATAAACTAATCCTTGAAGAGTTAATTTCTGGCAGAACAAAAATAATAAAAATGTTTATCACATCACCTCTTTCAATTTCTCTATAGTTTTATTCAGGTTTTTAATTTTATTCTTGTGTTCTAACTTCATTTTTATCATCAACTTATTACTATCATCTAGTTCTTTGTTTAAAAGTTCAATATTTTTATTCAATTCTGCTACTTTATCATCATTTTGAACTTCGACAGGACGATCATTTGATGATTGTTTCTGTAAATCTAATTCTATAAATTTTTTTTCCATGCTCGTTAATTTTTCTTGTAGTTCAACATTCTTTAAATTTAATTCGGAATTGATATCTTCCAGATTCATTAATTTTCTTTCGTTGAAAATTAATCTAAAATTGAAAAGATATATCATTAATTTCTATTTTTTTTGCCGTAATTTATTTCATTATGTTAACGATATTTTTTTGGGGGTTTTCCGTAAAATGTAGTTAGTAACTGGTATTTTTATTTATGTACTTACCTATCATCTTTCTCTAATAATTCTTTTTTTAGTTGATTTTCTATTACAATGAAATTATTCTGCATTGATCTCATTTCTTGGCGGGTTTCTTCGAGGCATTCCAGAGTATTTTTACCTTTGATGCTTAAATCTTGAGAAAGTAAGGTAACTGCTTGAGTTCGCGCTTCAATCACAGCCTCCTTTTCTTTCAATCTTTCTTCCAAGTCTAATTTAGTCGCTTCTAATTCGTGAATTCTATTCTGAAGAGTTATTATTTCGATCGAATCGTCACTCTGTGGAATCTTCGTCGTCTGAGTTGATTTTGAAATATTCTGAAAAATACCAAAATAAGAAAAGATTTTTTTTGGTTTTATTAAAAGATTCATTATCGTCAGGGCCAGTATATATAAATAAGACAACTTCATATAACTAATAATTCATATACTCACAGCTCTTTCATTGGCCTTATTCCTTTTTGAGGCTAGTTCAGATTTTATGACTGGAGTAACAGGTTGCTCAACTATCTTTTGCAACTCTTGAATGGTAATATCCCGCTCTTCAAGTTGCACTCTTAAATTTTCTACTATTGATTCTATTTTTTTAGTGTGTGAAACTTCTTTATCAGTCCTTTCTTCAAATTTGATTCTGAAATAAATTTAATATAAAAACACATATAATTTTAATGTTAAGATATTATAAAATATCTATTAAATTTTATAATTTATTATAATAAATATTGGCAAAATAATACAATTGTTGCTCAATTCTGATTGCTAGTTAGATCAGAATCTTTAATTTTTCATTTACATATAAATATAAAATATTTTTATTTATACTGAAAAATTCAGGTAAAATAATTGGAAACTATTTAAAGGATTGTCTGGATTCATTTTTCAGATAAAATAAAGATTAAAATTATAAAAATAATTAATATCAAAATTGTAATTATAAAAATAAATTATAAAAAGAAAAAAGTACAATATTATTGGTTTAATAAAGCCTGCATTATTTTATAATATTTGTTATTATAAAAAATCATTTAAAAAAAAATTTTTCCACTTACTTGCTCTCCTGAAGCCTCTTCTTTAATTCACCTATTTTACCTTTAGGAGATAATTTGACTTTAGTAGCTGAAGACTTGTCTGTTTCTGATACATCAGATTCTTTAGGTTTCTTTGTTGGTGACTTTAAGGATCCTGATGCAGATGGTATTGTTGAAGCTTGAGAAATTCCTGCATGTTTTATATCTGTAGTTTTAGCTCTTGCTCTTATTTGTGATAGTCTGTTAGCATAAGCCTTAAAGAGATTAAAGATGGTAAATACCTTATTCAATCAAGAATAAAATTTAGAAAGTATTAATTAATTTTTGATAGTAATATTTTTTGAATTGCCAATAAGTTACTTAGACTTGTTTATTTATATTCATTTTATTAATAAGAGGCAAAATTTTTTGAAACTAATTAATTAATATAATAAATTTCTGTAAATAATGTCAAGGGTCAAGCTGATATTTAAATTAAAAATTATTAGCTAATGGACATTCATTTTTCTTTTTGCATAGCCTTAAATTAAAAGTGTAAGTTTCCTTTAATTTACAGTTAAGTATATTCTTTTTATAATTTAAAAATAAATTAAAAATATTTTACTTCAACTTTTTTTTCTTTAGAGCTTAGTTGGGACTCATTTTCTTTTATCGATTCTTTAATTTGTGCTAGCATATATTGTTGCTGCTGAAACTGTTCTTTAAGCTCTTCCACATCAGGCACTACAATTGGAACTGTTTGCTGAGTAAGTCTGCTGCCTGAGTGTGCCGGAACAAGGACGGGGGTAATTACTGAAGGAAGTGTATTATTATGTACACTCCTTGTATCTCCTTTTGAACTATCTTGGTCGTTTGAACCAGATTCCCATAACATTTTAGTTGTTTATCTGAAAAGTACATAATGATAAGTTATTACCATGAAATCAAACGATCGAAAGTAAAACTGTTATAACTACAAGTTGGAGCGTAACAAATCTAATTGATAAGTATTATGTAGGCCATTTTCAATACGATAGATAAACCTGAAATATGAACACAATGGACAATGGATTGTTAGGATTAAACATTAGAAGATGATCCGAATAATTAAAACATTTTTTTTTTTACTGCACATAATGTTAGGAACACTTAGTTTAAATTTAAATTATTTTATTAAAATATGGCTGACTTACAATCGTCACCGTGATGGAAATTTAAAAACATATCCAAGGGATGTCTTCATTGGTATTTTATTGAAAATTTTTATTATTCACAAAACCATTTCAAGTAAACTATTTGTACATATACATTATATATTAAACACATAAATTCCGATAAAATTTAATTAATATGCTACGTACAACGTAAACCAATGTTATTGCAAAATCAACTCGTGCACTGCTTGCTCGAAATAAAAAAAAAGTTTCGTTTTTCGTCCAGTTGCCATAAGAGGAAATTTGCTCTTTTTCATAGATCAGGAGCGCTCTTTTGTAAACAATTGTTTGATCGTTATCAAAGGAAGAAGTATTAATTGGAATTAATAATTTTAATAGTTATATTTGATTGTGATCCGGCATCTGAATCGTGCATTTCCGATGTCGATCTGTGACGATTGTGAATTGAAATTTTCATTTTCTCATCTTGTTGCATTAATCAATTGGAGCATATTCAGTGAAACAAATGAAAATGTTCAAGACAGAAAAAAAAAAAATAAGCACTCATAGACGATTTACCGCAAACTTACGAACCGGGCGCGATCTTCGCATAAACAAAATCTTTTATTAACGTACTTTCCTTTCAGAGTTTAGAATTTAGTTCACGTATTATCTTCCAGTTGCTTTTTTTTTGCAAAATTTTTTTTGTATGCGGCCCTCGAATGCGCCACGGTTTTGCAGTGGATGGACGTGGCGTTTTGCTACGCATTCAATTCTTGTTCGTAAAATTTCCGTTAATTTGTTAATGCAGCTTACTTGGGGGGGGGGGGGGGGAAGTTTTACATTAGTCG
>JAOWBB010010313.1:0-79971 GCA_028565995.1 Ricinus marginatus
GAATTTAAAAAATATATATTTTTGTTTTTTTATGCATTTAAATTATATTAAATTTTTATAGCTTTTTTAAATATATGCGAAGGAGATGAAAATTTCAGAATGATTTTTGTTTTTGTTGACTGTTGATTGTTGAAATTAAAAAGTTTTAATCTATTACCATTATGTATACTAATGAATCACAAAGCAAATTAATTTTTTTAAAATTATTTTAAAAATTCTATATTTTGGTATTTTTATTAATGTTTCGTTAATTCTTCTGATGTTTTGATATACAAATCATTTATCTTTTTTAGAATAAATAGCAAAGAATTTTTTTTTTCGTTCATTGTTTGGAAAATTATATGAAAATTTATATCAGAATCTTATACCGAATTCTCTTGAATTATATTACTTCTAAACACAATTAGCTATAATTTTTAATTAGCATATTTCATCTCCTAAACTTTTTTGTCAAAATCAAATAATGTCAGAAAAAATACTCTGGCATCTTATTTATTAGAGAAAAAATATTTTCTTACTCAATCTATTTTTGTTTTAGGACATAACAGAAAAAATTGTCCTCGAGGAAATTAATATTCTCTGGAATTAGTTAAGTAAAGCTTTTTAGTGTTATTTTCATAAATTATGTCATTATAGTTTTTTAAGGATATTTGACAAGTGATTAAAGATTATACTTATAACTAATAAAGTGGTTAATATAAAGAACTCAGAAATTTTATTATCACTATCCTCAATATAAATATTTTCCTTTTTAAAACACGAAAATGAAAAAATTGGCGCAGTTTCCTAACAAAAGCAAAATAAAAAAATTGGTGCCTTAAAAAAAAAGCCTTCATTTCTTACAGATTACAAGCAAAAGTATGCCTAAATATAAAATATTTTTTGTTAAATCATAATTTTTAAATTCTTAAAATTCAAATTATTTACTTTTAAGCATAAGGAATGAAAACTAAATTATTAACGTCTTCGCTTTTTATATAAAAAAATAGTTTTACTGCATGTAAAAAAATGGATAAAAATGTCACTATTTTATATGCAGGAAATAAAGAGAAAACTCAGGGTCTACGCAAATCGTGAAAGTTATAGCTTATATAGCAAAATTTTGAAAAGAAAATCTATTAGTTGTCACAAAAATATTTAAGCATTTTTATGTGTCTTGATATTTATTATCTAAGGATAATCTAAACAAAAATAACATTTTTTACAAGATAAGAGTATTATTTTGCTTTTTTCTGTTGAATTGCCGTCTTGTTTCAAATTTAATTTTTCAAAAGTCATGAAAAACATCTTTTTAACGTATAAATAGATAGGAAATTTTTTGTTTTTGTCAACTTTCTTAAATTTAAATTTTATATTATAAAAAGAACAAATACATTAATAAAATTTACCAAAAAATTAATCTTCAACAAAAAAATATGTTCTTACCTCAATATATAAATATAATAATTTAATAAATTTTTATGGAATATTAGAGAAAGATGAAAAAAAATCTTAATATGCTTTGTTCATTAAGAAGATAATCATTTAAAATAATAATATTTGACAATATTGATTTTTTCTGCTGAAAGGTGCTTTTGGTCATCAACAATAATTACTCTTTTGCTATGAACTGTATTTTTTCTTTTGAGTGTTTGCATACCATTTAATACTATTTGAAATGATTCACATGAATTTCAGTGTGTTGAACTTATTTGCTCCAGCAACTGAAAAGAAAATTTTCAGTTAATTTTCTTTCTAGTATAAAAACAAAATTTCACATTTTATTATCAAACAACTCATGTATTCTTAAAAATAAGTAGGAAAATTACAATCATTAATTAAATTTGAAGTAACTTCAAATAAAATGATGTAACAGTCAATATTATTAAAACTGAAATTTCATATATTTTATCCTGTTTGACTCAATATTAAATTATTTCTGAGACTTTCTTTTTTGGCAGTATTACTTTAAAAAAAAGGAAAATTTATGATTAACAAAAGAATTTATAATAATTGTTCTGATGAATATATTTTTTCATACCATTTAAATAATGCATGAAATGAAAAATAAATGATTTAGATTTTAGAACTTTATTTATATGTAGAATATAATCAGATAAGAAATTGAATCTTCAACTGATAAATCAATTTTTTTTTACAAAAATATTATTTCTAATTCTCAAATTTCTTAATTTAATAAAATATGATTAACAAAAATTAAATGCAATACAGCTTTTTAAATTGTCAGTTTACAGTTTCATTTGTCAAGAAAATTCTGCTAATATGCAAATGGTAATTAAATGGTACTAATATATAAATTTGCTTTATTTTTCTTATTTTGAAACTGTAGACATTTTTAAACTGCCATATAGATTGCAAACACCAGAAGAACTTCAAGGAAATGTCAAGAACATCTTTTATTCTGTTATAAACAAAAGTTATTTTATGAATATTGTACATTTTCTTTTTTTATTGTTATCAGTTTCTTTGTTTGTTTACTTTTCATTCAAAAAATATGGAATAAATAAGAGATAGTTATGTCATTAAAAAAAATTACCATATCCATTAAAATTTCATACTTCAATTTCAGCAAATTATTCTGCTCATTTAACTCATTCATGCTTTTCTTTAATGAAGAACCTTCAATAGATTCATTCTGGTTACATCCTATAAATAAAAAGTACGTTTTTAAATACAGTATACAGTTAACGATATTATAAGACATTGCCTAGTATACGGTATGCAAATTATGATAAAAATCGGCAACGATTAATCGCTCTGATATTAATAAAATCAATAAAGATAATAAAGCAGTGAAACCTTTGTTCTTTAATTAATAATAATAAAATTTAATTACAAATAATAGTAACTCAAAGAAAAAATCTAATGCTGGCAATTTTAAAAAAGAAAAAGTAAGCGAAGTTTATATGTAATCTGAAAATCCTTCAAAATTTGTTTTAAAAGATTGAAAAGGAAAATATAAAAAACAATAAGTGGTTATCTTTGAATAATATCGAAATCTTAATTTGAAAAAACTAATAGAAATTCTAATTATTATATAATAGAAAACGATTAAAGATTAGATATTCTCATGCAAGAACGTTTTAAAGTTAGTAACTTTCGACGCAAGTGATAAACTTACGAGATATCCAATGTCCTTTTGAAAAAATATTTTCTATATTTCCAAGCTTTATTGAAATTGGCTCTACTTCTTTTCTGGTATCGTTATTGATATCATTTTTTTCTAGTTTACGATGATACGTTCTTTTTCCAGAATTATTTCTTTTGAAAAACGACATATTTTTGTTGAGTAAATAAAAAACTTCACAACAAAAACCTACTTTTTTCTTTTCATAATTTAGTTATGAATGGAAATATTTTAGATGAGGTCTTCTGTCACCAAATTGTCCCATAACCGCGTTTTCTGCTGATGCGCTTTGTAAACAAAATTATTGGGAAGATACGATTTCTGTATTCTTTCAATTGATTTTTACAAATTCTTATTTTATTTAATCCAAAAGTTAACTTTGTTAAAGATTATGACTTCAACAAGTAGTGAATCTGTTAAGAAGAGGTATAACTTTCGTTTAAAAAGGTTAAAATTCTGTCTGCTTAAAGCGTTTTACTCAAAGATAAAACAGTCATTACTGAAATAAAAATTAACAAAAAATTATTTTAAATTTTTTTTACAGTTTTTCAGACAGACAAGGTCAGGAATTTGGTAGGTGTGATAAAGATATGAACGAAATTGAAAATTCTGATGAAGATGATGCTGAAAGAGAAATTACTACACTAGAGGAAAAATTAGCTGGGGATTGTGGTATAACCGAGAATGAATTATATGATGAAATTTTCATAAGTAGTGCCCAGCATAACATAGGTGGAACTAGAGAAAAATCTGATGTAAAAGTAAAAGACTCACCGATACATGAGCAACAAAAACATATATTACCGTGTTTTACTCAAATGAATGATAATTCACAAGGTACTAAAATGCACACTAATGTGATAAAAAAAAAAGATGTTAGTTTTAAAACTAAAGACTCTAATTCAAAAGATAGCGCCTTAGGTAAAATAATGACGAACATAGATGCCTTGCATATGATGACTCCAATTAAAAAAACTTTGGAAACTGATATTTCCATTTCTTGCCCAATCAAAATTAATGATTGGAATTCTGTAAATGATGAAGATAAAAGTAAACTAAATTTTTTAGAGAAAGAGGAATACATTATAATTGGTGGAATGAATCATATTCATAAAGAAAGCCATGTTAAACATGGAGATTCTTGTGAAAATAATGAAACAAGTAAAATCAGGAAAAGATTTAGAAATTCAGTAAGTAGTAGTGGTGAATCAGAGAAGTTTTCTGTAATTAGTCCAAAAAGAAAAAAAAGGCATTGTGAAACTGAAACAGATCCTATTATATTGGCAAGAAGACAGAAGCAAATAGATTATGGAAAGAATTCTTTAGACTATGATAGATACATTAAGATGGTGCCTAAGTAAGTTTTTTAATATTAAAAATTTTTTCATATTTACTTTATTTATATTTCCTTTTCATGTATTTGTTGCATTATATAAAATATTGTTTAAAATTTTCTAAGCTGTAATGAATGTATAGTAATACATATTTTCCTTTATTTACATCTTTAATAAAATAATAAGTTTTCACACATTTCTGTTGTAATATTTTAATTCATAGGTGAATGTTTAAAATTAATAATATATATTGATGTCTTTGTTTAATTTAACCATTACTTATTAAATATAAATTTAGTAATTTTGACGATAGGAATTGTGCAGAGAAGTGTCAAATATTTGTTCATTTTTATAAATGTTTTTGTATTGATATAGATTTAAAAATTTTTTGATTGCCTTTTAAATTCTTCTATTTATAGTTAAAATCAAAATATTTTAAATGTTTATACATAAAAATAAAAAAGTGTTTTATTTATAAATATTAACAACCATTAAATATGCTATTTTTTTTATTTTACATTTATTTTCAAAAAAATATTTATTTTTATTCAGTTATTTGATCTTTAAATTTTTTCAGGCAAAAGCGAAAAAAACATCATCCAAGAACACCACCCAAGCATTTGAAATACAGTAGAAGAGCTTGGGATGGCTTGATCAGAATTTGGAAACAACAAATTCATAGTTGGGATTCCTCTGAAGAGTCTTGCATATCTGAAAAACACAACCATGTCTAATGAACTAAATGAATTGAAAAATTATTAAAAGAAACATCTAAAAACACTTCTTTAGTTTACAACAAAATGTAAATTTGAAAAATTTATATTTGTAAGCATTTTTAGTGGAATATTTTGAGCTTTTTAAAATGTATAGAAAATTTCATTTTATAAAATGTGAATGTGTAAAATTGTCCATAAGAAATGTGCTAAAAAAATTTGACCAAAAATCTTGTATTTAACAATATATGTATATAAGAATTCTTGGTTTTACTATAAATTAAGGATTAAAATATAAAACAGCTAAAAATTATTTTATAAAAATAATAATATTCACAATAATTTTTAATAATTAGAACCTTTATAAATTCATGCTTACAAGAATTACTATTTTTTATTTACTATTATTTTTTTGCTTTGTTCTGATTATATAATTACACTTAATATTTTAAAACTTGGTAAATATTGAGGCAAAATGTGCATACTTTGCATTTAATCATTAAGCCAAAAGGCAATTTGAACAGTAAATTATTATATTTCCTTTCAGTAAAATATTTTCTTAAACTTACTGTTTCTGGTTAAAGGTAAATAATTTGATCCAAAGAATAACAATTTTTCTCAAATCTTGGACTTGAATCACTATTAAGTGATTTTATTCTTTTAAAATATCTTTACTGGTCAAAGAATGAGAAAATTATTTCTGAAATGATGGCCAGAAAACATAAATGAACTAAGATTATTCAATAAACCTTTATTAATACAATGTGAGAAAAATTTGATTAAGCTTATTTTTTTCAATGAGTTCTTTATAAAAAATGTGCAAAATAGGTGTTACAGAAATCTTAATTCTAGTTTAAAATTTACTAGTTGGAAAATGATTCTTCAAACGCTTAACATACATTCAATTCCTTTCTGTTTATTTATAAATGCACAAAATTCAATTCTGAAAATACGCTCAATTTATATATAACGTTTTAAATATTTGTCAAAAACCATCAAAATTTGAACCAGAAATTTATAGTGTTTCTGATTAGTGAATCTTCACAATACTTGAATGAGTTATTTCATTAACATGAGGGAAATAATTTTTTTCCATTGCGGAGAAAACGAATGTTTTGCATTTCTAGAATATAACTATATAATAACGTTCTACAACCACTTATATGTTTACTGATTGAGAAGTATGTTCATTTCTCGCGTTAACGGATATAGATTTTTTAAAAGAACATTTTGTAATGTCAAATAATTATTCAAATATTACTTGAAAATTCCAGAATTTTGATCAGAAAAGCAATGATTTTGTCTCCTCAAATTAAGATCATAAAATCCCAGACCAAACGGGAATTTTAAAGCCAACATGACAAAAATTAACTAAGATGGAACGATAAAAATTAACTTTTAATATTTTTAAAAAATATAAATCTGAGATTAAAATTTTTTTATCATTTTTAAGATAATAATAAATAAGTCTGACAAATGGCATTTTAAACTCTACAATTAATTTTGTATAATTTAATTCAACTTTTATTTATTTTATATACAACGGTTTTTTAGTGGTACAAATGCGCATGCTCTTTTTTTGCCGCCATTAATAAAGTATGCTTGCTTGGTGTTTTAGGGTTTTATTTTCAAATTTTTTAATATAATAAAATATGTTTAATTTTTATTTTCAAATAATTTTATAAATCGATTTATCATCTATATGAATCTTCTATTTAGTTATTAGTTTTAGATTGAAAATGAATGATTATGAACTAATTTATGAGTTTACTTTTAACAAATATTTTGGTTTCTCTAAAAAAATAGTTTCCTGCGAAAATAATCAAATCAATCAATAAGGGAATTTTGTGTCAATTATAAAAATAAGTGAGTAAGCTCTCAAATGGCTGAAGCTTTTTTTTTATATAGCATTGCTTTAAGGAGCTTTCGATGTACTAACATTTTATTAAAGCAGAAATTTGTTTCTACAAATGCATCAGATAAAATGTGATTCGAAATAATGCTTCATTTCAACAATTTACATGCATATAGAAATCAACTAATATTTTGCAGGTTTTATCATGTCTAACTTCACTTTTAAAGTCCCCGAGCCACCCGAAGATGCATGTCGAAAGAGAAGAAAAATGGATAATTTATTGAGATCTGAACATTCTCTTGAAAATTGGAATGATAATGTAATAGAAGTTAATGATGCATCACAAATGTATTTGAGGAATAACAAAATGAGAAAGCATAACCAACTGCTGCCAATGAAAGATAATAGTTTTAGGGAACATTTGGAAGCTCCTACTTATCATAATAAGTCTCTTTTTAGAAATAATGAAAGATTTAATTCATTTCAAAGTTTCTTTACAAGAAATGAAAAATCTAAAGTAGATGACAGCCTAAGACCTAAGTGTATTCTAAATGGAAGTGAAAATGGATTTAATTCTAACTTTAGTTCTAGTTCACAAAATATTTCTAATATTGCATCAGAGACAGAAGTTTATAATAATGGTATTAATCTGCACAAAATGAATATCAATTCAATTATGAAACCCAATTGGAATAATTCATTAAATGTAAACTCACAAATGAGGACAAGAAATCCAGTGTTCAATACATTTTTTTTGCCTCAGAAAAGTATATTTCAGGATTTGTCAATGAATGCTTATGAAAGAACTATGAGTTCTGGAGTTAATCATAGTTCTTTGGAAAAAGCAAATTTGAAGAAAAACCAACCACTTTTGTTTAATGCATGCCATAATAAAGTAGACAATGAAATTATGATGAAATCTATACTTCAGACATCTGTTGTTTCATTAAAAGAACAAGTGATGAATGCTTTGGAGAATTTTGGACATTTGGTTCTCAGTAATACCCATGATAAAGAGTCTTCAACATTTCAGTATGCATTTCATAAAATTGTGAAGGTAGGTTTTAATAAAATTATGGACAATATAAAATTGTTTAGATCATAATTAATAATTCTTTAGAAATTTTTAAATATTAAATTAAGCACTTTTCCTTCTATCAATATTATTTTGTAAATAATAAATGAGAAAGTAATAGTCATGTTATATATATTGTAGACTATAATTTTAACAAAAACTAATTATTTAATTGTTTAATTTAAAAGAAATATTTAAATTTAAAAAATTAAGTATTTGACATTTACCTAAGACAACTTATCTTTTAAAGTACTTTTTTATCTTTTTAATAAATACATAATAGATCATGTATCTTTGTGTCATGAAATTATCTAATAATAATCCATTTTCAATTTTATTCATTACCAATTAATTGAATACAATTTAATCATGTTATAAAGCTTTTTGAAGTTACTATTTTTTTATCTGTTATAGATTAATCTAAGATGTTACCATTTTTATTAAATTTTTATATAGCATGATTTTTTCATTATATTCTCATAAGGTTAATAGCTTTTTAATTTAAATCCAGGAAATGAAGCAGATTTTTGAAAATAATGTTATGTTCATGGATTCTATTAAGGACAAGACAACAATGAGCTACAAGTCAGAAACATTATGTAGGTATAAACATAGAATAAAGTTGTAGAAGTTTTTGGTATTCAATATGAAATTTGAACTTGGAACCTTTAAAAGGAATAACTTTTGTATTACATTATCAACAGTAATTATTTTGTTGGAGCAGTTATTCTTTTAAATGGGCAGTTTCTAGACTCTGAATATATTTCTTTGCTGTTTAAAATTATTTTTTATATTACTATTCAGTATTTGAGACTATAAAGAGTTTTATTAATTATGTCAAGAAAATTTTAATATGATTGATTTCTGATATCATTAAAAAAGCTATAAAATTTGTTAATTTTTTTAAAATTATTTAACCAGAGTAATTTATTTCCATTAAATAGATCATAAAACATAAATATCATAAATTTTGATATTTATGATCAAGTTATTTTTAAGTTAATTAAAATTTAGTTAATTTAGTTATTTTTAAAGTTAATTTTTATTATATTTAATCATGATATCAATCATATCATAAATTTTATTGCTGGTATCAGGTGGTTCTCAGCCAATAATTATGGGAAATGAGGGACGAAGCCATCACCTTTGTGGAATGCCAAATGACACTCTTCATAATATAATATTTAATCAAAATAAGTCAGTAAATTACCAAGCCAAACCACATTTTATTGAAAGTTTTACAGTTGAAAAGAAGAAAATAAGACATAAATCAGTTAATGTAAAGGAAAAAGTGGAAATTAATCCTGTAAGTAATTTTGCATCTAAGGATGTAAAAACTAACAGAAAATTGTTAAATTGTCATTATCAAGTTGATAAAAAGTAACATTCTAATACCATTATTAATATAAATAAAGCCTATTTGAATATTTCATTTATGCAACATTTATTTTTGAAACATAAACTATCTTAAGTGATCAAGCTTTATATATTTTGTTAGTAGAAATATTGAAGTGAAGGAATTCTTTTATACCAATGCAATCTAATAATTCTAACTAATGCAATTATGTAATTTTCAATAGAAAGAAATTACTTTTTAATTGTCAAATTTTTTATTTGAAATTGCTTAGTGATGCACTGTTTAAACATATTTTACAAAAGTCATTGTGCTATGGAAAAATTTGGTTAAATCAATAAAAAAGAATTGGTGAACCAAAAACTTTAGTAAATAAATATTTGTTTACAATTTGTTAATATTTGTTTGTTAATGTGTTATATTTATTTAGAAACCAGGATACTACATTTATAGAACTATTCTGATTATATTCTTTTCAAAACATTGTATGTATTGTTTGGGATATTTATAGAAATCATTTCTGGTTTCACCACTTACTGGAAATTAATAACCTAATATTATAATGTATTTGAATTCAGTTGTTACAGATGTTATACAGTTATAATTGATGAATTAGGATTAATGTTAAAATTAATTCAAATTCATAAAATCTGAATATTAAGTTAAAAATCACTTAGAAATAGTTATATATGAATTATCAATTATTCTTAAAAGGCAATTGGTCTTTAAAATTTGCGATAATAAAAAAAATTATATTTTAAAGTTAAATTAACATAACTCCGCAAAAAACAATAATTTAGTGAACTGGCATATCATAATAATATTTTCATATCTTTCATAAGGCATGAATATTATTTATCATAGTATATAAATTTTATTGCAAATTTATTTTTTTGCAGAATCAAATTGCAAAAGCAAGTTGTGAGGAACTGAATCTTAAAAACTGGTATCCCATTGTGTTGAAGGATGGATTAGCTTTTGTTGGAATGAACGACAAGTAAGTAATATTTTTTATTATTGTACTTATTTAAATTTTGTTTAGACAAATATTGAAAAATTTTTAGTATGTTTACAGAATTAAAAATAAATATTTAATACAATTATATAAAAATAAATATTTAAAATATTTATATACAGTAAAGTAAATAATATACATAGTATTATAAATTTCATTTTTAGCTTTTTGTTTCGTTATAACTATCCTTATTTGGTATTATAAAAAATTAGATTCTTTTATGTGCTGTTATTAATTTAATATTATTCTGAACTTTAAATAAAATCGTTATACAATTAGGAAATTTATTATGTTTTTGATTTACAAATATCTAACATTTGAAATATAATCAGTCATATAGGTTTACAAAAAGGTTTTGAGAACCATGATTTTAATTTAATAAATCCAGGAAGTTGTAGAATAAAATATAGCCAATCACTTATGATCCGTGAATAGCATAAGTAAGGTTTAAAATGATAACATTTGATTATTTCAGAAATACTCATATCGAAACTCTCACAATGAAAAAGAGACTTAGCAATCGAAAAATACAATTAATTAATGGATTTATTTGTAATTTAATCGGAAGCCCATCTAAAGGTAGGATCCATATATTAATTATTATTGTAACGGTATTTCAAAAAATTTCGTATTTACATTTCTATTTCTGAATGCTTTTTTATATAAAATTCGGTATTTGCGATTTTAAGATAAGAAAAACCGGAATAAAAAAAAATAGGAAAGAAAATATTGAAAAATATTTTAATTTTGTCCAGTATTTGAATTAATTTAATTTTCATATGATATTGAAATAGTAAAAAAATTTTTGAATAAATATTTTTGACATTCCATTAATGTTCATCATTGCTATGTTTGTGTGAATTTACTATACTTTTGAAATTTTAACTAGATTACAGTTTATATTTTAAATTAAATGAGAATGTTGGTTTTCCGTCATTTTAGTTAATAGCCTTTAATCCCTCATTTTTAATCCTTTAATTTTCTTTTAAAATATTTTTTAATGATTTGTATAAATTCTGAATATAAAAATTAATTTTTAATTTTAGATATAAAATTCCCTTTAGAAATTTCTTCAAAAATTAAAAATGGTTTGCATCCCCATTGGAAACTTTTAATGAGTGCCATTTCAAAATTTCAAAAAAAATCAGACAAAGAAAATGTAGAAATTAAAAATAACGAGGTGCTTACACATCGAAACAGATCCTCAACGAAAACGTTATCAATTTCATCAAATAAGAGCAAGTCAAAAAAACGGAAATTATCGTTGCCAAATAAAACTCCAAATGCAATTGCTACAAGGGAAATTCAGAAGGATTTAAAAAATAACTCTGGTAAAAATGATGTTTGCCATAAACTAAATAGATTTTAAATCTTATTTTTATCACAATCTTTCCTTGAATCAATGTAATTTATTAATGTTAAAATCTTTTTACTTGATTTTACCATTTGAGATACAAATTAATTGTTTTTATTCCCAATAATTTAATCCAAATAAGTTTTGAGTGTTATCAATTCATTGTTGAGTCAGTGACTTAGCTTTTTCATAAATTTATGTGAAGTAGAGAGTAAAATACATATTTAAAACAAAATTCATTTCAATTCTTATGAATGAGTAAGAAAAACAATTATGGTAGTTTAATAATATTTTTTCAATGTAAGTATTTACCTTATTCATCAGATTTTATAGGAATACGGCAATATTCCTTATCAATAATATTAATTTTATAATAATTTATATTCAGTATTAATTTTATAAAATTAATAATTACACAATATTATTATGAAAGTAATTCAATTGTATAAATAGATTTTGCTGAAAATTGTATATATTTCATAAATTTTGCACTATTTTTCAGATATTTTAAAAGTTACCAGAAGTGGTAGAATTTCAAAACGTCCCGGAAATCTATGGATAGGTATGCATAAACTATTTAATTAAAATAAACGCCTGATTTGTATTTCATATGTCAAGGTAATAGTAAAAGAAATTCGTTTTTATTTGTTTTATAATATCATTTATTCTTCTAGGTACAGATATTCATAAAACGAGTGAGGTATGTAAAATTTCTTTCACTTTTATTTTATTCATATATTATTTTATAAATATAACTTATTTTGCATTTCAGAAAAATATATCTCTTCATTCAAACGGAAAAACCCCAGATTTTACGTCAAAAAAAAATTGTTCACGCAAATTAATAAAGGTAAAGATTAGAAATTTAGATTATATTATGGTATTATTAATTAAGCTTTTCAGTCTTAATTGTTCGACTAGCATGAAAATATAAATATTTTCTTAATACACGTTTTGATATTAAAGTTATATAAGTTGATTTTATGATTTTCTTTATTATAGATTTATATACATTTCATCATAAATTTCAAGTTTCATATCTTTTTCTCTTTTTTTTTTTATTTATTTCTTTGGCTGATTCAATAAAAAATTTTTTTATATGATAAACAGTTCAGGCTTCAGATTCTTCAAATTTATCCAATATATTTGTTATAATTATTTTATCATATATCTTGAGTCTCGAATTGAGCTAATATTAGTTTTCATTATTTTTAAATTGATTTTAAGAAAATAAAAAATCCAAAAACCCGGATTATGAAGATGAAGTGAAACGTCTGACAAAAAAATCAAGCAGATTACAACAAGTAATTTTCAAAACTAATTTAATATTTAAAATTTAAAAATTTTATTCGTAGAAATTGTAGATGAGTATTATTTTTCATTTGTGCATATGATGAGTTATATCTCTAAGGTTATAAGATTCGATTTCAATAGCTTGACTCCATAAATGTTTAAATTCTTTGTTTATAATATTTATAATTGAACACTATTGTTCTTAGGTTTTTCGTTTAAATAATATATTACTAATGTAGTTATGAACAATTATGTAGTTTTTGTAAGCTTTATTCAAGAGAAAGATTAATATATTTCATATCATAAATTTAGTTACCAATGTAGGAAAAAAATATATCTTGAAGAAAATTTTTTAAAAAATGTAATGCATTTTCGCTGAAAAAGAAATAAAAATACTGAGAAGCATAAAACATTTACAATATATTTATATATATATCAACACTTGGAACATCGACAATATGTTAGACGATCCAAAAGTGGGATTTACTCTACTAATGTTGGGTAATAAAAAGCTCTTAAAATATACCAAGCAAACCTCATTATTTAATAGACTATGTGAAATAGAAAAAAAATTTCAAATTAGATTCTATTGAATTAGTAAATTAAAACACTAGTTTAATCTTATCTATCTCTTCAATTAGTAAAATTACAACTTATAAATCTTGAATATATTTTCAGAATAAAAAAAATGAAAAATTTAAATTGCAGTCAAATAAAGATCAAATAGTAGAATTGCAAGAATCTAATATGGTTTCTAAATCAGCAAACAATTCTAAATCAGCACAAAAAGTGAGCTTTAAAATTATCTCTTGAATTTTATTCTAATATAATGAAATTTCTGAAATTAATTTATTTTAATCTGAAAATTTTTTTAGTTCATTCAATGTTCTGCAAATATTGTAGAGCAAGAATTTGAGGAAGAGCTGAATGATATTATGATCCCGGAGGTAATTTTTTTTCAGTTTTTTATATAAAATACATTAATACGTTCGTTTACCATATCTTATAATGAATTATGTAAAGTAGAAGAAAATAACATATTTCCAATCTTTATATATTATGTTATATTAATAGCAGAATATAATTTTTTGAAATTAGGCATTTTAATTATGATTTAAATTTAACAAATTAAATCTTATATCTTTATTTATTATTTCATCTCCATTTCAACAGATTTCAAGTCGAAGCGAAGAAGCAAAATTGGGTAATAAAAAGATAAAAATAATGACCCTAGAAACTCCACCTTTGAAATTCTTTCGGAATAACCTAAGAATATTGAAAAGCTGTACACCGGTTCAAAGTCCAAACTGGCAGATTTCCCAACATTCTCAGTAAGTGATCATATAATTAATCAAATGCATATTCATATATTTAATATTTTATACGTTATAGTTTTATCAATTTCAATATCTTTTTCTCTAATTTTTATAAATTACTTTTTAATGGATTTAGCCATGTTATATATCATCTAATTTTCAATTCCAATCACAATTTTATATTCATAACATTGTTTTTTGATTGTTTAAAGAGTAAAAATTCATATCTTAAAACTAAATTATCTTTCTTTTTCATTTTAAATAAATATAAGTTATATCAATTTTTATAGTAATTGGTACATTTAACTAAAATTATTAGAATAATTATAATATTATTAATGTTGTAAAAAATTGAATTAAATGAGAAATGTAAACGAATAATTTTATTAACGTACAAATTCGTTATGCTATTATACTTTATATTTAAAAATTCACTTTTTATATATGATTTTATAATACTTTTTCTATAATCACCTACTATGTTTCGATAATTCTCATATTTTCTATATATTACATAAATTAATAGCACTAGCTGAACTAAAATTCCACCAATAAAATATAAAGATAACGTGCATAACAGTTTGAATATTATTATTATACTTAATAGTGGGAGTAAGAAATTTATTTTCTGTTTGCAGATAAATATTTCTCATTTATCTTCATCTTTTAATTATAGAATTAAGGATAATATTTTTTTCCAGAAAAAATTTTAATTCCTTTATATTTTTAATTTATAAAATTTGGATTTATCTTTTCAGTTTTATGTATAAAATCAAAAATTATAAATATTGTAAAATAACCATTACTTTTCAGATCCGAAGTGAAAAAATTTGAAAAAATTAGATCCAGAGCTTTTAAAAATCAAAAAAGTAAAAATAAAAAAAAGGTCAAAAATCCAGTCAAAGTAAAAAATCTCACTTGTAATAAAGATGTGGAGACTGTTATGAAATGGATCAGTGAAAAGGAAGTTAAAAGCCCTAAAAAAGGTTCGAAAGTCATAGATTATATGATGGCGAAGAATCATGGCCTAGAGAGCGATGAGGAAAATGACGAGATTTAAGCATATGACAGGTGTCATTAATTGTTGACTTATGTTTATATATGATTCTTCGGTAAGAAGAAACTTAGATGCGTCTTTGCTTGTTCATTGTTCTACATTTCAATATATTTATTATCTGGTTTCATTTTTAATAATACTTTTATAATTTAGTTATTTTAATTATATCCATGTTATATTTTTTTAAGGTAAAAAATTCAGTGGTCTCGTTCTTAATAATAATAATCTCATTTTATATTTTCGAAATAAAAAAAATTTATATATTCAGTTTATTGATAGCAGAAAAATAAGGATTACTAAAATATTTTAAAGTTACGCTTTTATTTATGGGAAACAGAAAGAAAAGAAAAAGAAATTTTTATTGCAAAAAAAGTAATTGGAATAAAGTAAGTTTCGAATAAGTGAATACCGTTGTATGTTTTAATTGACATTATAGCTAAATTGATTAAAATGTGAAAATACATGGAAATATTTTTTGTTTTTAGTTTACATACAAAGCAAATTATTTTGTTAATTAGTAATTAAGACGCTTGTATTCTTAATTTCTTAATTCAAGGAATTAAGAATTATTAATTGCTAGATGATTTGACCCTTCTTTTTACTTCAAATTAGAGTTTTTCTTTTGATGAAAAGTTATACTAATAATTCAGAAAGTTTGGTAAGATAGTTACTAATGCGAAATGATTTCGAAGAAAAATTTTTTCTTTTAGATGCAGTTATTTCGCCAAATAGTTTCAGAGTGAAGAAAATTCAGTGCAATACAATTTCTCAGAAATCTGATTAATCACCCAAAGAACAAAGAAAAATTTAATACTTCATAAAGTAGATCATAGTTTTAGGATTGTTTAATTTTCCTAAAATTCACGTAACTTATATGTTTCGAACATTCAATTTATTAAATCTCTGTACCATGTTGCTATATTTTACATTATCTACCTAACCAAAATGAAGTTTTCAGAATTGTTAAGCTTTTTATGAATAAACTTATTTTTTCATTTGCTTCTGGAACTGCTGTATTTTTCTTAACAACGTAGACATTTGTGTGTGGGTGCTACAGCCGTGTTTAATTCCATCCATCATTAATGCTCTTTCATAAATTATAACATTATATTTTTCTTTGTATTTTTTCACTTCTTCCTTTAAGTGTAATATCTTCAAGAGAAAAAAGAACTCAGTTTTAGCTGATAATAATAGTAATGTGAAGTATGAATGAATAATAAATTAATAATTAATAACTTTTTTCTTATCTAAATCTAAATAATATTAACTATTCTATGTAAAAATAAGTGTTAAGAATATTAAAAAATATCCTGTTTACAAAATTTACTTGTCTTACTTCTTTATATAATGCTATGACAATTGTTATTTCTTCTTCCTTTTTTTCTAAATCCCTTTCAATTTCTGCTAATTCACCTTTGGCATCAACTTTATTAATGTTTCTTTTTGACAATTTTTTCTGAAGTTTCTTGTACTTCCTGCGAAAATTTATTAGTAAGATTTATACTCAGAATTCATATTTCAAAATTATTTTTCGTCTTATCATCAATACATGCAGTTTTATTTGAGTTATTTTTATTTTAAGTAACACCTACTGACTTAAAGATGCAAAATCCTCATGCAAGAATACGAGAACCTTTTTCAGTTTATGAACTTTGTAAACCCAATCAGAATTATCGCTGTTTTCTGTCATTTCTTCTTGGGATTTTATTTTTCCTGATGACTCTTTATCCGAATCACTTATTTGGCACGAAATCGATTTTGAACTTTCTAGTCGCTTCTTCGATTCTGCCTGTGTGAGTTCAGTGACGAAGTTGTCTTGATTTCCTTCTGTTTCACACACTTCGTTTACTGCAGTCTTAAGGCCCATCTGAGATTGACTGCACACCTCACTGAGAATTTGATCGCTCATTATGGGAAAAATACTATTTGTATTGGGCTGACCTTTTTTTATTATTGACAAAACCTGCTGAATGTTCACCCCGATGTTATGACTAGGTGCTGTGGAAGTGGCAGCGATGAATGGAATATTCTTCAAATTGAAAGTATTCAAGCCGGCTAAAAAATTTCTTTGAACTCTTTTTTTTTTCGACGATATCGTTTGTTGATAATAATTTTTTACATTAGGTTCGGGATCATAGAAATTAATCTCAGATTTCATAACATTCTGAAGGGGTCTATTTATTGCATCCATTGAGGTTGATCTTTCATTTCTCAAGTTATTAATTTCACTTTCCACAAAATCTGTTTGGACATATTCTTCTTTCAATACAGGAAATTTCTCCAGCGACTTGAAGGATTCAAACTTAGTGGTGGGCATAACATTTTCGACAGAATCATTTAATTTTTTAAACATTGGCCAATTATTGTACTGAATATTTGTTTTTAACGGTTCGCTTTTAATGTTTTCTTTTTTAACTGTAGAGAGTTCTCCTGCGCTTTTAGAATCGATTTTTACGGTATTATTTTTATATATTTCAATAACTGGATCCTGCCACATAGACCACAAAGTTTGACAATTAGCATTGCAACGTCTCGCCTCAATGGTTTTGATTTTTCCCTTGTGCCTCGTACTGCTTCCAATTTTTTTCTTTTTTCCTTTTAATAATTTCTTATTATTTTGCAATGACAAATCCTTTTGGTCATCGCTAAAAACTACTTCCCTGTTTTCGAAGCTGGACTTTGAAGAAATAGGTTTATTACTCGAATTCGTGCTGACTCGTGTTGTATTCGTGTAAGAAACAGTCTGAGGCAAATAGCCTTTCTTTGTGTATTCCTCAGCTTCTGTATAATGAGAAATAGAAGCAAAAAATTTAATAAAATGGAATTAGTTTCATTACAAAAAACGCTGAAATATAAAGAAAATAGATCCGTGAAGTTAATGGAAGGGTGTCAGAAGCTTGATATAATAAATATTTCGATGATAGTTTTTCTACATTGTCTGCAAAATTGCAATAAGGTTTTAACCAATACTAAGTTTGAAAAAAAAAATTACTCTCTTTTTATATACGGTAAATACTATATGCAAGGAATAGTAAGCCACATTCTATTGAAGACGCATTAGCTGAACATTATAAAAAAATAGAGGCTTATTTAATATTTGTTATTAATTTGTATGAAAAAAATTGCATAGCTTTTAATCAATTAATGCTTGGATTGCACAAATTTCTAGTACAATTGATCATGGATTATGTAATCCGCTACAAGTTATGTATTGTAATTTTTTTTTAGTCACTGATACTTAACCTTCAGAATTATCTTTAGCAATGTTCCATGAAGCGAGATCATCATAACTTATTCGTCTCATTCTTTTTTCTTTTTCCAAAAATTCATTATTATCCTTTTTAAGAGAAGTAGGTCTATTGCATCCATACAATACTTTGATATAATCCAGTTGCTGCTTTAAAGTGCCACATCGGGATTCTGCAAATTCTAACTGCTTCTCTAATTCTAATAAAAGTGAACCATATTGCATGAAGAGAATGAAAGCAAAAATCTTAATCTAATTTTTAGTATATCTATAAGGCGTCAACTTAACATAAAAAGGTCAAAATAAATTATTATATTATTAGACTTACCCAAAAATTTTATATATATATAATAATTATTAGAAATTACTCCTTAATTGGAAAACTCAAGGGGGTTAAACAAGTATAAATATTAATCTCAAATAAGTTTAAATATTGTCGAAAGTTTTTAATCATTACCGTGGAGTCTATAATCTCTCCAATGTTTTCGGTTCGATTTACTTCTAAATCGTTTTTCGTTGTCTCGCTTCATGTCAATTTTTGACATTGATCTGAACACTAACAATTTTACAAAACAAAAACTTATTAAAAAAATGAATTTTTGTTAAAATTATGAAGTTTTCGCGTATTAACAAATGGAGGACGGAGAATAAAATATAATATAGATTCTCAACTTTTTATAAAAATTATTTTCCTTAATTTTTTTCCGAAATTCATTCGATTCATTCTTCAAACGCACCTTGCTGAAAGTATGCTTCTTATTTGAAATAAAAAAAATTGAGTTCTTGAAAAATAAACAGTTTTATTTTTAATGCTTTTATAAATATTCTTTTACCCTTCCACTTTATCTTTTTACAAAATAGTTTTATATAAGTATATTTTAATTTCTCATCAAAATAATCAAACTTCAAAAATTTCAATTATTGGAATATAAAACATTTTTTAAATTAGAATTTAATGTGAAAAACGCTGTTTTTTTAAATAACTAAGCCATAATCATAATATAATTACAGTAATTTCATGGTAGAAAAAAATTAAAAATCGAATTTTTTGATAATATTTAAAGTTCAATAGAAAAATGTTAAATTCAAACATGATAATCTCTTTCAAAATTAATATTTTAATTCCAATCTATTGCTGGTGCAATCAGTTTAAAAAATAAATGCAAATCGTAAATTTTAAGAAAAAAGAAAAAACTAAAAATTTACAAGTTATTTTAATGCTACTTTTGTTCTAAACAATACGATATAAATATCATGTAACAAATGGTTTTAATATGAAACCAATGTTTTATAAGAGTAAATTTAATTAAAAATAAAATTTTTTGTCAAACTCAAACTAAAAAAGCTACAAAATTTTAAAATTAAAAAAAATTTATTCCCAAAATTATATTCTAAATTATTTCAAAAAAATCATATTTCCCAAGAATTATTTCAGCCTTTTATTTTTTGATAAGTCGAACCTTGTCTGAATTTAAAAGATCTCCATTCGCAATATGCCCTCAATGCCAACAACAAATTCCATCTTATTTTCTATATATCTAAATCTATTTAATATATATTTTCCTTTGAAGCCAAAATTCAGAAATTCACTTTTTAAATCTTATAACCTTCAGATCGTAAAACCGTATTCTAAATCCTATTTGTTGCCTTAATTCATCATTTCAAATTATTAGAAACTGTCCGAAGTGGCTAAATAAAAGTTTCCTTGAAGATCCGTAAATTTCAACACCTTCACGTTCATCAACAATTAAAATTATTTTCATATGAAATCGAATAATTTTCTCGTAAGAAAAGCAGATATAAGAAATCAGAAGTATACTCTGAACTTAAAACAATAGTTATCATTTTAGATTACTGTGCAATAATATTTGACGCTAGAAAACATCCTATTACTTATTACATCAGGAGAAAATACTATGTAGAATTAAGTAAAAATTGTATATCATGTAATTTTATTACATATAGATATAGATATTTTAAAGCATAAAGAACTCTTAAATTAGTCAGAACTTGATAATTTTGCATTCTTAATAAATTACATTTATAATCATATTACATTATTTTTGTTTTGTATAACAGAAATATAAAAATGAATTTTTTAGAATTAAGAAAAAAAGTTTTAATATACCGATAAAGAATTTTGATTTTTTTAGTAGTATTTCTTTAACTTAAAAGGGAAGCAAATGAATGTTTAGCATAAATTATGTTTTTAATCGAATTGGAAATTTTAAAGCTGGAATGATATCTAAAATCGTCACAAAAAATTTCATTGCAAGTGTGATCTGGTAAAAATTAACAAAGTGTAGTATATATGAATATTCACTATATGATAATTTGTATCATATAGATTATATAATTTATTATATGAAATAAATCTATTATGAGCGCGAATTTAATAAAAATAAAAGTAAAGCCGGAACCTTTAATATAAACTTAATATTTATTTTAAATAAAATGGTAACGCAATGAACAAAATATTAAATAAAAAGCATCTGATTATTTTTTTTGAATAAAAAATTACTGATTTTTTTGAATGTTACGAATAACTTTAAATATTCAAATTTAACAAAAAGAAATTTCAGTAAGACATACAATTTTCACTTTCAACAGAAATAAAATTAATAGAAAAGTTTCTTGTTTATAAATGTAAACAAGAATTTACATTTATTTACGAAAAATATGTGTTTATATACTCATGACTATATAATTTATTAAATATATACATAACATACATCTATTTTTTATAATGCCAATAAATATTTACAAAGTTATTATTTCACAGTGCATGATGATATCACTGTTAAATAAATATTATTTTTCCTACTAATTTAAAAATCGAATTGACATCTTCTGTTCAACATCGGTCCTTTCTAGAGCATGGCAAAATTCTTCAAATGATATCATTTGATCGGAATTTTGATCCGCTTCAAAAATAGTTCGCTCTGCAATACTAGTCAACTGTTCTTCACTGTAACATAAAGATATAATTAAAATGGATTTTTTTTTTAAAACCGTTTTCAAGTTTTAATAATATCTTAAGACAAAAAATTTAATAACTTTTAATTTCACTGAAATAGGAAAATTAAAAAATATAGTTTTTCGACTCTGAAATATTATATTAGTTTTACTTTAAAGTTTAGAATAAAATAAAATTTTCAAATAAATCACGCTCAAGCAATTGTGTTAAGAACATTTTCAATGTTCTTTTTTAATATTTTAAACTTTTAAAATTAAAAATTTTAATAATTTTTTAAGAACATTTTAAAAAAATTGAATAAAGAATAATGTCATCAATGAAGTTTAGAAATCACTTAATCAAAGTTTTCTATAAATATCACATAAAAATTTAATATGATAAGTTAGAAATATAATATGCTAAAAAACTAATATTTTTAAAAATCAGGCAATTTTTAATATTGAGTACATTGATTTGAATTAACTTCCAAAAATTGTACATTTGTTGTTAGTCTGAGATCCATTCTCAATTTTATCATACTTTTGCAACTTCTTATTTTTAAATAGAGGAATTAAAATTCTAAAAATCTGGAATGAGGCAGAATTTGTTAATAACCAATTATCTTTCTCTTAATATAACACAATAATTTCTCACTAATTATTGTCACATATATTTTACATTAAACTTTCCAAAACAAATTATTACAGTAACAATACATTTAATGATAAATATAAAATTTGTGAATTAAAATATAATTACCTGATATTAGCACCAACCATCATGTGAAGTATAGCTAAAAGTTCATCCCTTGATATCTTATCATCATTATCAAGATCATACATCTTAAAAGCAACTAAAAAAAAATTTATGCTTATATTTTTGAGTAAAAAAATCTAAATGTAACTAAAATGTTGATCAGAAGTTTTAAGAAATCTACATTAATGCAGAATCTAAAATTAAAACTTGTCATTTGAAATTTCCTTATGCTTAGAATCAGCAAATTATTTGAAATAAAAGTGACAGTGATAATTATATCAATTTGGGAAAGTAAATAAGTATTGATCTGATAAAAAAGTGCTTTTATAATATATCTTTTTAAATGTTATTAGGTACATCTAAGAGATCAGTTATTCAATAAATTTAATTATATTGTCTATACAATATTTTACACTAGTATTTAAAGCTTCTTTAAGAATAGTTCAATTGAAAGAAATTAATCTTAGACACAATGCTCTTATTTTTCAAATAATATTTAATTATTCAAATTTATTTTGCATATTTCTTTTGAAAACCAATTAAATTTAAAATTTTTTAATATTGTTTATAATTATATTTTTATTTTTTTGTCACAAAAATTAAAATTTAATTTTACTATTCCCAATAAAAATTTTTAACAGTAAAATTTATTTTAGCAAAATGCTGATAAAAGTAATCTACAGATATTCTGAATAACAATTTCAATTACTTACACCTCAATTTTTGCTCCCTTGAATTTAGCTTATTATCCTTATTTTTTTTTATTGGTCTGAAATGGGCTAAAACTTGCATGAATTGCAAAAAATTCACTCTATCATTGCATCCTTCTTCAAAAAATGCATGAACAATTCTATCACCCAATGGATTGATAGCAAGTTCTGGGATCCTCAAAAAATCTTCTCTACTTAAGGTGCCACTTTCACCACGATCCAAACTAGTGAATCTACTATATAATCTCTCAATTTGCTTTGGAGTAACTAAAAAAGTAAAAATTATTCACGGCATTTGTACAACTGGAATTTGATATTTTCAACTTACATTATAATTAAAATTGACAAATTTATATTATATTAAACTTTATGGATGTAAAATATCAATATAAATCAGATTTAATGATAAAATAAACCATGCATTAATCTGTTTCCATTTGAAATTCAAAACAATATAAATGTCGCAAAAATGAAACTGAATTTAAAAAAATTTAATTGTTAAATGATATCCTAAAACCAATAAAGGTGAAATTTTTTTTATAAAATTCTTAACATTTTTTAATTTCCTGAAAAATATTAATTAACATCATGAGAAAATTTACGTGACCTTGAGATTTCGTCATATGATTGCAATGAGGTGTATCATCGAATGTCAAAATCATTTTTAGTATCAATGTGATCAAAAATTATAAATGTTACTTACAGCCAGTCTCTTCCTGTATCTGAGCAATTTCCTCTTCCCTTAGAAGAAGTGAGGCATTATTTCCCATATTTGCAAAACTTAAACCACCTTCCGATAAAATCCCTCATAAATACTACAACCGATAAGTAAATTATAAGGAAATAAACAGTTCACAGCCTTCTGTTGTCAAGTCAACAATTATAATTTTATCAGTGATTTAGTTTTATACAAGGAACGCCTTAAATTTGATTAATCTTATCATGTATATTAGTCTCAAAAAAGTTGAGATCATTCATGTAAAAATATATTATCGATAAATATAATAATTCATTTATTCGCTCATAAATTATGATTGTAAACATATTTGAATAGAACTGAAAAACTAATGTACTATGCACTAGCACTAAAGATATTGCCCTTAAATAATAACGATTGCTTGTTTAATTTAATTAGATCATTTGTCATATCATAAATAATCCTACCTTATTAAATTAAAATTTTAAGTAAAAAATTTTTTAAAATACTGTTAAGAAGTAAGTTAAAGTATTGATTTTTTAATTTTTTTCGTAAAAGTTCCTATCTATAAAAAAAATTTTGAAATTTAATTATTTTTCCTTATTTTTCTTGTCAAATTTCCCCGAAATTAAGCAACTATTTAACAACTGAAATTCATCTACCAATCTAGCAGAAATTTATTTCATGTTTAACAACGATAAATGCTTAAATTTAAAAATTTATTTTGCATAAAATACACCGGGTGATCATGATAGAATAATACAGATAGCCAATAATGACAGCAGTTAAAAGAATATTTTTAAAAAGTATAGAAGTATTGTTAAAAAAATTTTTTCGTCATATATCTTAGAATCATATAACATTTGAATAATAATATTCAAATGATAAAGACTTCCAAAATTTAGAGAACTATGTAATATTCATGCAATATTTTCATTATAATTACTTATCAAGGTCAGATAAATTTTTAAATTAAATTCACTTTTTTATAATTCATAATTATAAAATTGAAAATAATTTTATAAAACTCTGTAATTATTCAATAATTTAAAATTATCATATTGAAATACATTATTTTCCGTTAAAAAATTATTACAGCTTACCTTTTAAGTGTTTCCTTACAACGAATTTATATTACGTAATGATTTTTTATTTTACAATCATTTTTAAATTTCAATAATTGATTTTAATATTCATTTCATCTTTAAAACAATAAAAAAAAATTATTGCCTATTTTTTAAAAAAATTTGCCAGGATTTCCTAATGAATATTTTCATTTTTCTTATTCCATGAAGATTTTGACACTCTGATTAATCTCATTGTTTTATAATAGTTTTAAGACTTAATCATAATTAATCAATATCTGACTAAAAGGCTCAAGGATTTATTTAAAACTTATTTATCAACTGGATCATTAATTATCATGAAGATTTGAAATACTACAAGAATCTAGAGGAAGAATTTTTCGGAAGTTAATTTAATTAACTTTAACTGGAATTTTCATTTCTCATTTTTATTAATTGTTAAATTTTTAAATAGGATCCGATAATGATAAACTCTTCACTTTCATTTTTTGAAATAATTTTATGAATGTAGAGAAAGCATGTAACATCAAATCAATATAAACTTCAAATAACTAGTTATCTGTGGAGCAATTTATAGAAGCACAAAAGATTCGTAGATTTTAGATACTGACTTTACGTTAAACTAGATGAAAGCTTTAGTTTTAGTTTTAATATCATTAAGGCTCGATCTTTTTTCATACGGTTTTTACTCGTAAAATGTATAAAACGCTTCAAGCAAATGCGCATTCACATTTGTCGAGGTCTCTGATATATGGTGTTTTCACAGCCTTTTAATACTGATTTAAGATCTTCAGAAGTAATAATTTTATTTCGTTCAAGTTTATATTATTGTTGAAAATGGTAGAAAATCACAGAATTCATCTGACTTCTAATTGGTCCACTTTGGGTGAGACTGATTTGCATTGTATTATTTGCACTTCTTTTGACAATAAAGAGTTAGTAAAAATCCAATTTTTTTCATACCTAATCTATACTATTTGAAAAACAATTTGTTTTAGAAAAGTTGAAAGTCTTTCCAAAATATATTTTTCCTACAGTAAAATGTTAAATTAAATTTTAATAATTACATTTTTTAGGCTTGATGTCTCAGACTTGAAGGCTGATAATTGTGTATGCTTAGTTAACGATTCCAATGATAAATCAAAAGCGCAGCTTGAGGTACAAACAAATGAATTTATAACAGATATTTTCATCATATCTGAGGCACAAATAATTGAAATATTTGGCATTAATGATGAATATTTATTTACGCATACCACCAATTTTATTGATGATTGGGAAGGAATGGGTGTTTATTATTCAAAAATTTCATTACCTGATTTACCTGTTTGTAAATTAAAGGTGAGGCCTTTAAAAAGCTTTTTATTTTTAAAGCAAACCGTAAAATGATTTAAGGAATTTATTTCAAAGCTTTATCTAAAATGTTAAGTATTCTAAGTAATATATTTCTAATAATATATTTTTATTGATATGATTTGCAAAAAACTTAATTGTATTATCTCTTATAATTATGATTAAACTTAGTAATAGTTTCTATAAATGTATGCCTTTCAATTATTTTTATGATTTTTCATTTTTATGATTTACAACTTTAGTAAAAGACAATACAAATTTTCTAGAAAATTAATCACTTGAAATTTCAAAATTGTTCAAATAATCTGAAATTTTGTTTTGTTTTAGTTTACAAGAACTAAGATGGAAAATAGAATATGGATTTATAGTGCAAAATTTCTGTTTAAGAAAATATTGAATGGACAATCTAAAAGTTCTCAACAATTCAATATTGATCACATTTCTAGATTAATAAAAAATTCAAACAGAAACAATTTAAATGGTGAAAATTATTTTAACCATTTTCTGCAATTCTATTTAAAGAACTTGACAAATAACAATAAAAAGTTAATATTAGAGAAAAAAGTTGCTATAGATGAGGAAGAATGTGAAAATCTAATCTTAAATAAAATGTATGGAAAATTTAATCAGGAAGATATTTCAACTGATATGTTTTCAAAATTATATAAAATAAGAAATAAAGCTGAAGAAGGTGAATCTGAAAGACAATGTTTAAAAGAAATGTCAGATAAGATTTGTTATAAAAACAATTTTGAAGCATACTTTGATAAAAAATTTCATGAAATTAAAAAAGATATATTGAAAGAAATTGATTTAAGATTAAATACTTTCAGGGAAGAAAATAATAATAAACTGGATAAAATAATTTCATTTTTAGAAAGTGAAATGAGAAAAGTAAATTTCAATGAATGAAATATTGTATGTGATAAAAATGAATTTCAATTGTTCACAAAAATTGTTTGATTTCTTTCTTTTTTTGGATCTTTTTGTCATAACCTTATTTAAGAAATTTATTTTGTTTCTGAAATTGATTGTATGATTATTGAAAAAGTTTTTTTTTTAAAGAATTGTATTCTGTAAAGAAATAAAGATATTTTCTTTAATTTAAAGAAATCTGTTAATGAATTTAAATACTTGAATATAAAAATACAAAATATTACATTGTTATTTATGAAAAAGTTTTAGTTGGCTACAAAATGTAATATTGAAATTAAGGAATAAATAATATTGTATTAAAAGTTATAAATTGAATCATTAAATTATAGTTGCATATCACTATAAATTCTTCTAATTATTTAAATATTGTTCAATGTTTTTTTAAAACAAAAATGGATTGCAACTTAAAAATAACTAATTGTGGAATTTTAATTTTGGCCATAAAAAGGGCAAACTACAATTGCTTTTAATATGCGGCACGGTAACCAAATTTTAATTCTCATACTTAATAGCTGCATGGTGTCATGAATTGTCACTTTCATACGTAATGACATTTGAGTATTTTAAGAAAAATTGTTCAGAATATTGAAATGAGATTTTCATTAAGGAATAACTGACCAGTTATTATCGTTCTATCCTATTAATAATACTATTATTAGTTGATTAATGATAATTTTTTTAATTTTGTATTATTTGATATGAACAAGGAAAATAAGTAAACATTTGAAGTCATGGTTTATGAAAAAATATATTTCAATCTATTAAATTAATATAAAATATTTTATTCAGTCTATTAATAGGTTTTTCAGAATTAAATTATAACATTGTAAATATTGTATAAATTGTAAAAAAATACTGTTATTTAATTTTACTAATATATCAGTTTTATTTTAATTTATGAATAGTTAAATTAAGCCTTTTATTCAATCATGTCTTTGTAACATTGAATTAAAAAAAGAATTGTGAAAAATATTTTTTTCTTTTGGTTAAACAAAGTCTAAATAGCAACGAAATTATATATATACTAAAGATTCAAATTTTATAAAAATGAAATATTTCTGTCATTAGCATAAATAGAATAAATTATAGTTTAAAATATTATTCAATATTTTCCTTACAAGAAAAATTATTTCAAATTCAATCATTACTGAAGAATAAGTTTTAAATTAAAACCATTCAAGAGCGTTGAAGAATAAAACGATTTAAAGGAAAATAATACATTTTAGAAATTATGAAAAGGAAAAATATTTACATAAAATATCGGATTAAAAATATTTCAGGTGATTGAACGAAAATAGTCTTCATAGCCTTATTATTGGAAAATACTTTATGAATAAAATAAAAAAAAGGAGGTCATATTTTACCTATTCTATGAACGGACCAGCTGCGAAATAATTTTCGCGATGATTTTTTCAACTCCCGTCCATGAGCAATAGTAACCTCCAGGCTGGCACCATTGTTAAGGGCCAACCAAGTATGTGTTTCCTTGCCATCAGCTGAAAAATAGGGAATAAAGTATTTTTAATGTAATATATACATATGTATATATTATGTTTAATATTATATATTTGTTCGTGCCTGATAATCCGCTATATGTATCTTTATGTTATAAATTTTGTAAAATAATTATTTTTACAAAATAATTTTCTATGAACATTTTGAACAAGGAAAACTCAATTTTTTAAGAATATTTTAACTGTGAATTTATACTTAATCCTAATGGTAAGTAATTAAAAAATCTTTTCAGACGCCCGTCTTTTCACCAATAAAGTACTAGTTTGATAAATAACACGGATTTTATATACAGGCAATATGATGAAATATATGCTCTATACTTAATTTCGTCCATATCTATCATCACACTTGATATTTTTCTTCATTTCTGACAAAAACTGCGGACAACTTTGCAACATCGTGAAAAAATTTAATACTCTTAATTATAAATCGTAAATATTTATTTACAAAGATTAACATAAGAATATATTTCATGATTACTAACACGTATTCGTTTAAGATATAAATAAGAATGAAATATAAAGATTTCGTAAGGAATATTTTACTATAAAATTTAATTCTAAAATTTTAATATTTAGGCATTTCTTGGTTAAAGTATTAATTAAAAATATTGATCATTTTTTAATTATTAATCACAATAATAAATAAGTATTATAGTTTCTTAATTAAATATACATTAAAACAAGTAAATTTACACACCGGATAATAAATCCTGAAGTGTAATACGCCGCAAGGCAACATTTTCTTTTGAAGAACTTCTAATTTCAAATAGCAAAACAGCTTGTCGAGCAACACTCTCAGGACTGACAATTTGAAAAGCCAAATTAAATTGAGGATTTGGTACTGCCGGATATAAATCACTTTTGGCTAATGTTTTTCCATCATTACTGTGTCCTGAACGATAGTTCTTTTCGCCAGATTGTGCTCTGAAACATTTTACATTAGATAAATATATAAAAAAATTAATTTACAATAAAGGCAAGATTGTGTTTGAAAATATTTATAATATTTAATCACAACCTTTGAATTAAAAGATTATTAAATCTGAGCAATTATTTATAATTCTGAAAAGATTAACTTTTTTTAAGTTTATGGTTATTCTATTAATAAATATTTTTGGATAATCACTTTCAGTTTTTTCATTTTTTTTCCTTCACTGATTGTTAAAAAATCAATAGTTGTATACAATTTTATGATCTGTCAAAATATGGATACCATAATTCTAATCATATTTTAAAGCTAATTTTCTATATTAATAACTTTTTATTCATATAATATATTGTTTGGAGAATAAAAACATCAAAGTAAATTGACAATAAAATGAATAAAGTTTTTATTTCGATTATAATTGTTATTGCTGACATGAACATTATAGTAAATTATTTTCTTAAGAAAGATCGTTGCAACCAAGGACAACTTAGAGATGACAAAAGAAAAGATAAAAAGATGCTGAGGAAGACAAAAGAAAATAGCGCACTGTTTCTTGGTATAATAAAATTGAAGTAGTCACTTCAAATTGCACACATATTTTTAAATCCATCCCTAAACCTCTCGCCAAAATTAATAATAATAAGAACAAAAAAAATTTTATTATCAATATTATAATTGCTGAAAGATTAATAAAGCTACAATGTAATTGCAGATTTTTCATATTTAGCATTAAAATCAATTCGAATTTGTATAACTTGTTGAAATTCAGAAAATTAATATTAATGTTTACCCAATTAATTTAATCCTACAATAAAGTTGAGTAACATGAGCTACATGAAGACCCTGAGCCTGCAAAACTTTTCCCTCTATACCAGAATATCGGTCTGGTCTAACCGTCGGCCAAATATTTAATTCTGTAGAAAGAAAATAAATAATTTGCACATGAATCATCAGAATTAAATAAATAATAATATAAAATTATTTGAATATATAGAGAATATTTCAAAATTAAATAAGTGTTATTATTTTAACTAAATTAAAAATATTAATATCTACAATTAAATATGAATTGTAAAATAAATATAATATTACGGAAACTATTTCATTATCAACATTCATGAGAAAATTGAACGAAATAAAAATTTAAATCCATCAGAGATTTATTTAAAGCTATTGCCAATTCAGACATTTTATTATTTTAAAACTTTTAATTTTATTTCAAAAAGAAAAAGGTAAAATATTAATTTTTCTTGAGACATACCTGTAGGTCTCATTGGACTGTTTTTTGAAATATAAGTCTTGTTGAACTGTAAATCTGTCTTACGGAGCGAAGTCTGACTTGCACTAATGTCTTTTATTTCCTTCACTCCCATTGTATTTCCGTTCTGAATTCGAACATTAGATTCAGATCTAAATTTTCTCAGTCTTAAACTTCTTGTTACCTGTCGAGAAATTGTAAAAATAAAGATTAGTTACTTTATATGATATTATTGTGACTATATTTTTCACAATAGAAAAAAAATAAATAAATACTTTTTGCTTCATGGATTTAAATGGAAGTAGTTCACAATCATTTCGCTTTTTAAGCAATGGCAATTCGGCCAAAATGGGACTATATTCATTAACTGACAATTCAGATGTCATGCATGAACTTGCCCTAGAACTAGTACGTGTTGTAGAAGAACTATCCATTATGGAAGCTTGAATCTTATTCTTTGTATCAATGTTTTCTGTCATTTCATTCGATGTGTCGGGATTGTCATTAAGAAAATTCCTGTGAACTTAAAGTAGATTTCCATTTCAAATTTTATAAAGATCTCATTTTATTAATTAAATAAAACATATCTTAATTAACATACTCTGCTCAACCAAACTTTCTGTAGCGCTTTTATACTGAGGTGCATGAAAACTACGAGGAGGTGCGGGTGGCGGTACATTGATTCCTAATTTTATTTTTGATCTTTCCACTGAAGCTTTTCGGATTAAAGGTGGAGATTTAGCGTTGTTTCTGAAATAATAACTGTTCATTCTGGTTTTAAACTGAAATGGGATGCTAGCGAAATGTGAGTTTAGTCACGACCATCATTCCCATATAATAACATTAAAAATAAATATATCAAATTAAAATCATTTTCATATTTAATAAAAAAAGAAACTAAAAAAAGTACTGATAGTTTCCTATATTAAGAAAATTGTTAATTATGATGCGCACGATAAAAATTACGCTATAAAAAACAACCTATGAACTCAATGATAAACCATTTCAACATATAATGACTATATCTCATTTTACTACATTGTATGCTTCAATATATAGATATATATACATAAGATATAAGAATTTAAAAGATAGTGTTTTACTCTACTTGCTGATATTTCAACCAAGATTCCGATTAATGTTTTTGCAAATTAAAAAAAGGGAATTGTTTAAGATTGTTGGTTATAATTTTAAATATTCATGCAAAATTAATATTAAAAATACATGAAAGAATTTAAATAAAATAAAAAGCATGAAATAAGTAAAAGGTAATATCCAATTAATGTTATTTTATTTGTTGTAAAGTATAATTTAATGAGCATTCTAATATTTAAGCAATGAATATTATGTAGAATATGAAGTTCAATAAAATTACTGAAATATATTAAAAATAAATTAACTGTAATGTTAATATTTTTTTATTCTATCACTTTACCTAGGAACCTCATCCGATATGATTCTTATTTTTATCTCTACTTGTCCTGAACGAACACCTTGAAGTGTGTGCCAGGTGGTAAGATTAGAACAAGATAAGTCATGAATTTTATCAGCAGTAAAAGATAATCTGCCAAGAAAATCATTCTTTCCAAACGTATCATAATCCCATAAAATCTAAAACATGTAAATTCATTCTTATTCATTTTAAATCTAATTTTACGTCTTACTTCTTTGACACTAAAATAATTTTATATTGTCAAACTATAAATATTAATTTGATAATTGAATTAGTTTTAAGGAATTAATGTACCAAATCAAGCGTAAATCCAATACGGGGTAATGGTACGATAGCATTTTCATCCCATGTCGGATTCAAGGTTTTTTTTTTAATTGAAGATTTATATTTGCATTCTCCATTGATCTGAAGCTCGTAGTAAGGATCACTAAATCCATTTTTGTCCATTGATAATAAATCTCTTGCTCTGAAATTTCATTTTTTTTTTATTAAATTAATATTATGAAACTAAAAACTTGTGATTTAAATATTATTCAAATAAACTTTATCATTCTTTATTCCAAATTTACTTATTATTGTTGTTGTTATTATTTAATTTTATCATTATTTATATTTAAAGATAACAAAACGTTTACCTAAAACTCACCTCAACAAATTAAACTCTATTAAACCTGAACCACTAGTCAAAATATTATTAATATTTTCTCCACTTTGAAAATCCGTCTCATTTCTTATAATGATATCTTTCTGGAAATTATTTATTTTATATGATTATTATTCACAGAAAATAATTTAATCTAATTCATAATTCATATGCGATCAAACCTAATTTGATAACCGGAATACTTACAGCTTGTCTAACCCAAGATTGTGAGGTATTCTTTACTTTAACAGTATCTTCTTTGAATTCATTTTCATCAAAATTTTTAGATTCTTTTATTGGCTTTTTTAACATTTCGCTCACTGGCTGAAATGTCACTGAGATGGTCACAGAGGAAGGATTCGTAGTTCCACTTAGAGGAAGCTCTTTATTTGTAATGCATGTTTCACCCTACAGATATAAAGAAAATAATTTTAATTAAATGAAAAAGTACTTGAAATTCTATAAAATTAAAAAAAAAGATATTAACTTCTGAAAGATTAAATACAGCAAGACCGAGCATTTCATCATTTGTTACTTTTTTTTGATTCCAAGAGCTGCAAATGACAAACGATAAAGAAGTCTTGGTGTAATCATTCACCAGAAATTGACATCGCGATTCCCATTGAGGTTCCATAGAATTGGCTATGCAATGAGTTGTTTTTACCTTTTAAAATAAATATAAATTTAATATAAATTTTAATTAATTTATATATAAAGAATTTTAAGGATGATAACTGCTAACAAAATTTAATTTTAAAACAAAAAGAAGTGTAAAATTTACTACTAAAGTTAAAGAAATTATATATAATCAGTATTAACCATAATTACCATAACTATATATACTAAATATTATATTTCAATATAATTTGAAAAAAGTTGGATATTTTTGATAGTTCATTTTTCTCGTTTAAATTAATAAAGAAATATCTTTTATTGAATTGATAATAATTTTAAAATCATTTTTTACAATATAGTGATATATAAAATCTATTTACAAATTATTAATTAAATTTTTCTACTGCCATTTATTCTTACCTTTTTTCTATCAACATATATAGTACAGTATGAATTAGATGGTCCTGAAGTGCTGAAAGTTAGGCCTTTGGCCCCATGTATAAGTACTGTCAGAACTCCAGACACTAAAATAATAGATATAATATAATTTAATGTTTCCACTATAAATCGAAATTAAAAATAAATAAAATTAAAATTCTTAAAGTAAATTTACTGAATTTTTTTAAGTTTAACCAATTGAAAGAATTTTAGTGTTTGAAAAAACAAGATTTACTTTTCATTATTTTAAAACATCAATTATATTTTGCAAAAGAAATGTTAAAACAAATAAGACTAACCAATAAAATTATGATTCTGACGCGACAAAGGTTGCTGATCTATCACATCAAAAATCAAAGGCGTATATTCTAAACGCACGGAAATATTAGGAATGCTCCAGGTTTTAGACTTCTTTTGTAGCAAAGTTTCAACACTAAAAGCAGAAAGTAAATATTTTATTCTCAATTTACTAAGATCTCGTCGCTTCTAAATAAGAGCAAGATGGAAATGTTATTAAAATAAATATAATTAAAAATTAATTTTATAAATTAACGTATAATTCCTGTATCAAACATTTTTGTATTATAAATTATAATATTGAGTATACAGTTATAAATAGGTAACATAGAAGTATTTGCTTTGAATTATGATTCAAGCATGTCAAATTCTTGGTAAAAAGGGGATTAAGTTAGGAAAACAAATTCATAATTATAAATAATTTTTAACACTAAACTTTTATAATTATCATAATTTTAATTAATTTAAGATAATCCTATGAAGTAAATATTATATATTATTATCTGTTATATTAAGTAATTATTTGAAATTTAAATTTTCTTGTTTTTGATTAATGTGAAATTTTCGAATTAATATCATCGAACTTACGTTCTAGAATATTCAAGATTGTAATCAATTAGATTCATCTCATACTGAGCAACAGTAACCGTGCTAACTATTCTTTTATTTTTCAATTTAATTATTAATTTATCAGTTTGCAACGATTCTACAAGAAAAGATGGAGATTCGCTCCAATTCTGAGTGACAGGAGTCGTTTTACAATACTGATCACCAAGACGTAAAACAATCCATTTCAAATCCCCACTTGCAAAACCTGAAATGCAGAGTAGCAAAATTAAGAAATAAGCGACTACTATTATTTTTAAAAATAACTCCAATTTTTTGACAAAATTTTTCTACGAAAAAATTCTTTTACTTTTATTAATGTTTTTCAGTATTTATATAATTTATTCTTAATTAATAAATACTTTTATTAGAGGTAACCATAGTTAAATAAATAATTTTTAAAAGAATTATACCTGATTGAGAGGATGTTAAAGTAATAGTAAGTACTCCTTGAGCCGAGGATACTCCTTTTACAGTTTCTGAGTTTACATTCTTATTTCCAGAAAATTTGAACTGTATTTTTCCAGGATCCACCAACGATGTTTCTAAAGCGTCCATGACAACAGAGTGAATCCAGGTCTTTAAAATTGGAACTTCCATCATCTGAATTGCCTGAATATAATGATTTTGTATTTAAATATTTTACAATATTTATTCAAATATACAAAAATTTTAATTCCAATGTAAATTAAGATTTTATGCTCTCACTTGGAAAAAAAATTAAAACAAGAATAATGAATAAATATTTTATTTATACTTAAATGTAAATTGTTTTCTGAAAATGATGCTGATATTAATGAAAAAATAAATAGTATTAACTTTTAATATTCTTAAGCTGAACCAAATTTCAGGTTTTTCTAAAAACATTACTGAAATGGCTGTCACATGAGGAAATGGAGTATCCATATCTACAGATAATACAATATCCAATTTTCCACATATGTTCAATTTTTCCATCGCAATATCTAAATCAACACCAACACTAAAAAGATTAAGCAAATTTATTACACATTTTACATTTAAATTAACTATTTATTGGTAATTATAATTTAATTAGGAAAGTATTTGAATTTTATTTTGATAAATAATGTACGTACAATAATACTTTAAATTCATACAGATAATATATATTATCTAATTACCCTTTTCCAAACAACCGAGTTTTTAAGAGTAATCGAAATTCATCTGAATTTAAATGTAAATCAACTATCATTGCGATTTGATGCTGAGCGGTCTTTATTAGACTTGAAGAATTGTTCATTGTCAAGCTAGTCAAAGGCATTCTTTTACCATCCAGGATATCATAAGCTTTGATGCTTTTAATGCAAGGCGTTTGATCTCCAAATGTAAAATGACGGAATTCAATATTTTCTTGAAATAAATTATTTTTAACAGAAATTAAACTTAAAATATTGCGAAATTAATTAGAAAAAATTTAAGGTAAAATGTATCAGTTAAGGTTTAATTACAGTCTAGAATTTTAATGGATGAGGTTGGTATCTCATAACATCAATAGCAGCAATTAGACTTACCAACAAAAGATGGTTTGACTTCATTTAACAAAGGTTCAAATTGATCTCGCAGTATCTGAAACGCACTTTCTGCACTGCAAGTCCACCTTAAATAGTTATACATTTTTAAAGTAAATAAAAGAAAAATGTAATTCTGAAATTAACACAAATGTAAGCAAGCAAATACCACAAAAAACCTTGTAAAAATTATTATTTATTCTCATAATATATCGCATATTCTATAAAATGTAGACATATTTGGTATAAAAATTAAACATAAAATGTTGATTTAAAGAAAATAAAAAATTTTAAGATTTCTTTTACCATCTATTGAAAAGAAAATTCAACCATTCGGCAGTTTCATCTCTCGAAAGTGCTTTTCGTCTTCTGATTTTAACAATTTCTTTTTGTTTAGCATCTTCAATAATTCCGCTTATAGTGGATGATGAAACTGCTATAATAACAGAGACAATCATGACCATCCAAGCAAATGATAAGCCGATGCATCCAATTATCCAGCTGAATAAAGCACTACCATACATCAAAACTATAATCCAATTCCAGTTTGAATTTTTCTATGAAGAATAAAATAAATATATAAAATTTAAGCCTCAGAATTATAATATTATGTTATAATTAAAAATTTACTTTATTTCAAATAATACATATTTCTTTGCTTATTTTTTTAGCAATTTCGTTGCCAATCGCATTTGTTATGTATAAACTAAAAAATGATACAGTTAATTATGGGTAACAATTTCACTATTTCAATTTTCTCAAACCAAAATATCAGAAAATTTTCTAAAAAATATAAAAATATGTACTTTTTTTCTTATATATTCTCGTTATTATTTATTCAGACTTTCAAACTTATTTTTTCAAATAAAGATTATTTAACATTAAATTCTCATTTAAAGCCATTTTACGACAATTTGAAAAAAACGAAAGACACTACAAATATTTGGTTAATTTTACTACAATATTAACATATTAAGATTCTCAACATCGAATAAATAGTTATTTTTTTAATCAAATTAATAAATCAGAAATAAATAAAAATTAAATAATTTATTATAAAATTAAAATAATTTAAATATTATTATAAATTTACTAATTTCTAATTAAAATTCATTTTGAATTGAATTTAAATTAGAATGAAAGAATAAAATATTTCTTAAAAGAAACTGCACGTATATAACAATACGTAAACAATATTGCGGTCATTACAAAATCTGAAAATATAGACTAGTTAGATTGAAATTGAAAATGAAAAATGAAACCCTTCGTTAATTCTTAAATATTATTTCATTAAAATAAATTATTATGACTAAGAAGTTTTCATATATCTTTAAAAAATGATAATATTATAGCCATATCTTGAAGTGAGGAAGAAAAGTGATAAATCTAATAAGGAACTATATAATTTAAAATTAATCGATATTCTTTCAAAAGCAAACTTAGTGAGTTTTCTAAAGGCCAAATATGAAACTTAAAAAAGTAAAAATAAAAGAAGCCTGAAAGAAATCGTACTTCTCAAATATTGCATGATTCACGAAATCACGAAATAAAGCAATATTTTTTAAACTAAAATGGTAATGCACAAAAATCGATTTTTATTATTAAGATTTCATGGTTTTGTATCAATGAATTAATTTCACAACAGACTCTAACAGTTCATAAAATATTAGCCATTGAATAATATATATATATAAATATATATAAATATATATACATTAAGTTAATTATTGTTTAAAAATATTATATTCTTGGGTTAATTAATGGAAAATAATTCATTTTATATTCGTTATTATTGTTAATATTAACAAATTTTTTTATAGAATAAATTATTATGATATAGAATAGAATAGAAATTGTAAATGTTACAAATATGTAACATTTATTGTGATAAAATTTGCTAATTTTAACCCAAAAATTGATGAGGCAATGGTAATGGTAAAGGAGAATAATTCTATTGGTTGTAAAATGTGATCGGAACACTTACAATTTATAGTTGTATAAAATTTCTGAAGTTTCATATAAGATAGAAAACTGAATAATATAATACTGTTTATATCATCGCTTACATAAAAGATTAGAAAACTTTTTTTATATATTTATCAAATATTTAATTTTTTTAAACCGGAACCGAATAAGTAAATCAAAAACCTAAGAGCAGACAAGTTTAAAATATTTTTAGATTTTCTTATATAAGTTTATAACGAAAACATTACAAATTTCACTTATTTGCACTGAATCTCATAAAGGGATCTGATAAAATAATTTCAGAATTCACTTGTTATTCACTTGTCTATGTTTACTTTCAATCTCAATTTAAAAATTTTTATCGATTTAAAAATTACTAAAAATCGTCTATGAGAGTAAATAACATACTAGATCATATTTAATTTTGTAGCAAAGTAGGTAAAAAAAAGAAATTATGGATTAATTAAGCGAAAAAATCAGTTTAAAATTAATCAAGTCCTATTCTTTATAAAGCAATATTCTCAAATGTTTTTTTATTTGTGCAGATTTATTAAAAAGACAAAATCGAAAATTTAATAAAAAAGGAAAAATGTCACTTATCATGTGTATTCTATTTCTGCTTGCAGTTGTTTCATGAGAATTTGAGGTTTGAACAAGTTTCATATAAGCGAGAATTATTCATATTAAAATGTGCAAATATTCTTCAATAAACCCTTCAGTATAGTTAAAAACTGCATTGAAAATATTAATAATTTATTATCGCTATCAAAAACATTGATAAAACGTACTTAATTTTCTAATGGTTTTATTGCCTTACGATAGCAAATAAACAATGAAATATTTAATACTGATCAATAACAATTACATTTACCAATTAATCGTTAATAATAAATTAATTTCTTTTGAATAAGACGGAACAGGACAAGTCTAAAAATTTAGCATTTTTATATTTTTTTTTAAAGTCTTTTCATTAAGAATTCTTAGGGTTAACGAAAAAAAAAATAACGTAAAAGTATACAAACAATACTACTTAGTATTATATCAAAATAGTATACAGAATATACTATTAAAAGCCATAACATTTGCAATTATTTTCGGCTAACCAAAGTTTAATTTATTTTCATTTCAAGCCTTCTTAAATATGACATTTATGCTGTATTATATTTTATCAAACCTTTCAATGAACGATTTTGATTATGATCATATCAATTTTCTTTTATAGTTGAAAACATAAAGGACATGATTTTTGTGTAAAAATGACATTATTTAATACAATTTTAATATAATTTGATATTCTGGATTTATTTAGATAAAAAAATAAAAACTCAACGAGGTTTAACGAGGTTTTCATTATGAAATCATACAAATTTTTAAATTTCTTACACAAGTTATTTTCATAATTATATTCAGTATCAGATAATTAATGTCCCATTCCATTAAATCAATTAGTTATACATACCTGATAATTATGAGGCATTATTTCCTCAAATTCTTCAATATTTCCGATTAATTCTTCATTCATATTATTTGTCGGAACTTCGTCTTCTGAAGTTTTAGGTTCATATTTATGGGAAGCTGTCTCTAAATAAATATAAATACATTTTATGAAAGAATTATAGAATAAACAGTGAAAAACAGAATAAATGAAGCAAGATGAATATAAAAATATCTTAAACCTTTTATACAAATATATCGAAAGGGATTTAATAATTTCTTCATATTTAAGATCAGAAAAAATAAATTATAAAATTCGCTGTTCCGCTTCCTGTCAAATTAATATTACAATTACACCAATCAAAGAAAAGGTTTTAAGTAAGTATAAAAAAATAAATACAGTTAACAAACTTCACAATACTAAAGAACATTTGAAAAAAATTAAGTTAATGAAATGATTTTAAAATAAATTTAATATTGATTTTGACAATATCGATAACGATTTTCTTATCAAACATTTAAACCGAGAATAAAGAAAATTAAATTAAAATTTCAAAATTAATGAAAGATATTGAAAAATATACTGAACCGCAATGGTTCGAAAACTAGACGACACACAACGCGTGACTTAAACTATTGCTTTCGATTTTAACGTATTGCATCGTGTTAGTTTCGATTTTTAGAATAATTCATGAATCAAAGTGAACTATGAGTTTATAATTTTAAAGGAAAAAAGTATACTCTAAAAATTTTAAACAGAAATGTATCAGTATATAGGACGTAGGAAATTTTTTAAAACTACATATTCAACTATGTATTGGAAAATGTTCATAAAATTGCAAATGTGACCATTATTATAAATTATGAAAAGAAAAAATATGAATATGTAAGAGACAAAATAAAAAACTCAGAATTTAAGCCAGGTTTTTAATAATTCGCGCAATAACTACTTAAAAATTTTATAGGTTATAAAAATTTGATGCTAAATATATAATCAGAATATTAAAAATAATACCACGTTTAATTGTTCTTGTGCTAATCATTTTTTTGATCGCATTTCTTTGTACAAGTAATTCCAGATTTATTTTCCAAAGGCATTTTGGTTAAAACAAAAGAAATTAAAATTAAAATGTAAGATTTAAAATTAAGATAAGTATAAAAATATTTTTACAAAAGAGATTAACAACGATATCAAGATCTGATTATCAATGAAAAATCCTAGACAAAATTATTATTATAATGTAAAAGCAATTGAAATTAATAAAGTTTAAAAAATATTTTTGAAACTTTGGGATAAATATTAAGCAGAATCTCCATATTCTTCTTTTATGTAATAATGACAAGAAACGCCTTTTATTTATTGATCAGTCTTCAAATTCTAATTTAAAGAGTCATAATTTTCATTGAAATAATGACTATTTTAAAATTAGTTACTGAATCAATTTTGGCAACTCTTTGCCGCTCAAAAGAATAACAAAGGAGAAAAATTTAGCATTTTCAGTAAAGTTATATCAGGAATTCAATAGATTAATGCAAAACATAAAGTAAGGAAAGTTTTCAAAATTTTATCATATACTGAATATATATTGAATATATATATTTATTATAAATAACACATTAATTAATTATAGAATATATATAATAATAATTTTTTAAGATCAATGAACCATTTTTCAATATCAACGAACGTGATAATAAATTTAATTACATCTTTGCTGGTGTAATATGAACGAGAAACATATGGCAAAAAGTATAAAATATTATCGAAATTTAACTATCAAGGATATTTCAAAAGAATTTGCTATTCTAAAGACTGGCTAATGCATTAACTAACTCTCGGTTTTAAATCGATAAATAATTTGTTACATAAATATTTTTTCAGCAATTATACTTTTGAATAATTTTTGAAATTCAATTACTTAATATTCAACATATCCAAAAAACATCACATTAAATTATGGTACATACTCTTGGTTTTCATAATTTGTGAATAAAATTTTCGTATTCTCAATCAGTAATTTAAGGACGAGCCTAATTTAATTATGTTTGTATAAAATAAATGATATTGTATTGATTAAATAATAATTGTATTTACTAAATTTTGGCCCACAGTCGTAAAAAAATTAGAATTAATATTTTTAGTTCTTTTTTAAAGTACTCTAGAAAGTTTATTGCAAATAAATTTACATTTTATGTTTAAAAAATCACTTAATAAAATTTCAATTTTAATTTTAGGGACTGAATATTATAAATTAAAATTAAAATCCTCGAAGACTTATAAAACATAAAACTTTCTTTATGTTCAGTATCAGAAAACTTCACAAAACTAAAATAATTGCAATATAAAGTTCATGGCATTGTTTTATAAAATTATGTATGACTTTAGGTCATTTCGTTACCCTCAAAAGGTGAAAAACTTTGATTTTACGGACAACCAATTTTCATAACAAAATCTTAAAATGTAGATAATGCAAAATTGAAACTTAAAAACTTCATGCAGATAAGCTATTTGAAAGAGAATAAATGGAAATATCATATATTTTAGTTCAGTATATATTTTTAAGAAAAATTTTTTATATTTTTTTATATTTACATGCCTATTTTTTATTAATAAAAAATTGAATTACTTTTTATTAATAAAAGTAATAACTAATAATTGAACAAACCCCAGGAGGGGTTTCATCCCCACATTTGCATTAGTTTATTTTAGAAAAAAAATAAGAATTATATTTTTAATGCAAATAGCATGTATTTAAAAAAAGTTCAATTTATAGAGAATTTCTATTTTACAATAATTGATAAATATTTAATTCTTATATTTTAGAATCATATTAATTAGTACAATGATTTGTTTAAAAAAACTCAACTTATTTCATTTGTTTGTTTAAAAATTTTAATTAACGATAAAATATGAATTATATTCGTAATCCATATCAGAAAAATTAATTAATAATACAGAAATAAGTAATGACAAGTTGATTATTTGAAGTTTGGCGAATTAATGTTTCATTCGGATAAATTCGTTACTGTTCGTATTAAATAGTGACATTGAAAGGACGCTCGTATATTGCGCTTAATATGTCTGTGATATACAGAAGGTTCATTGGTACGTTAGATAAAATCATTCCATCTAAATTTCAACCATTTTGGAATCATGAAGCAGGTAATAATTCTGATTTTTAAGAAGAAATCTAATGCAAACTATTTATAATTTTTTTTATCAAAATACATCCTTTATTATTGAAAAAAGCAATTATTTTTTTTTAAACATCCTCATTAATAAATATTTTTAAATCATTCAGTGTAACTTTTAAAAGATTTTTTTTATTATATAATTATTTATAATGATAAAAGACATGAATATAATGAAAATATATTTATTAGAGATTATAATTTATATTCTGAATAATGCTCCCTTGAAGGTCAGCTTTTTAAAAGTACAAACTCCGTTATAGTGTGTACTTTTATTTTAAAATTAAATATTTTATTTTCAGGTCCAAAAACAATATTCTTTTGGGCACCAGTTTTCAAATGGGTAAATACAAGATTGTGATTTAATAAAAAAATCAAATACAATAAAACAATTAAATACAATTTAATAAAAAAAACAAAAATATCAAAATTATGTAACAACGTTTTTCTTAAAACATTTATGTTTTTTTTAAAATGAATTATATAAGCTTTGAATAATTAAGTCTACTAATTAGTGATAGATATTCTAAGCTATTTTTCAGTTTTATTATATATATAAAGTATTGAAATTCTTTCGTAAAATCAATGAGTCAATAATTAGGTCATTAAATAATGAGAAAGGTTATTTTATTTCAATAAGATTTTGATCATAAATTATTCCAGGGTTTAGTAATAGCTGGAATTGGTGATTTAACTCGTCCTGCAGAAAAATTAAGTGTATCACAATCATTATCTTTAGCAGCTACTGGATGCATATGGTCTAGATATTCTCTTGTAATTATACCAAAAAATTGGAGTTTATTTAGTGTAAATATGTTTGTTGCTGCAACAAGTATGTACCAATTAGGTAGAGCTATTAAGTAAGTTAAAAATTGAGTATTTTTTCAGTTAAATGTATATAATATATTACATTCATATTGAATCTTTTTTAATTTAAAGTGTCTTAAAAATGAGTTAGAAGGATAATTTTAATAGTTTATTAATGGTAGATTAGTGCTTGAAAAATTTAATTGTCTCTGCCTTCAGTACCTTTTATAAATTAAATTTGTTAAAGTTTTATGCAAAGTTCAGAATATTTTTAATCCACAATTAAAAATATTTATAATTTTAGAAATTCAAATCTAACTTAATATCTTTAAACTCTTCCAGTTAAGTTAATAGCCTTCAAGTAATTTATAATTCTTGTTGAACTATTTATTTTATAATAACTAAATTTCTTAGATTTTTTTAAACTATATTCAATCCTAAATTCAAACTCTAATATATGGTAAGATTTAAACATTTTTAAAATGTCCTAAAATTTGAAAGGTAGAATAAAATCTTTTGGGCAATCTAAAATGATGGCAAAATATATTTTCCTATGTTATTGATTTTAAAGGCAGCACCAATTATATATTTTATTTTTTAGTATAATTCTATATTTTATTTTTCATTACATAAAATGAAATCTTTAAATCTCTAATAAAAGTATCTTTTTTCCTTGTTAACCTGATAATTAGCAACATTTCAGTAATTAATAATGATATGAAATGAAATTAATTATTATATTATTTTTCAGTTATAAAAAATCATTAAAAGAGGAAAAAAACATTGAAAACATTGTTCAGACAAATTGATGGGCTGAGGATTTTTACTTTTACTTTTTATCAATTTTCATATAAAATGAACATAAATCTATTTAAAACTATTTTATTTATTTTTCTTTAACAAAATTTAAATGAAACTTTATTTTTGTTACATGAAAAATTTATAGAATATTTTAACAGTGATATTTGTAATGTATATTTAGTCAATAAAATTTTTATATACTTCAATATTATAATATATTGTAATTTAAAATATAAATTTAAGAAGTGGATAAAAATTGCCTTAAAATATTCTTAACATATTAAATGACTTCTCATTATCTTTATCCCCGTTTCTTGAATTTTACAGTCAAATTTGGTATTAATAAAATGCTTTTGTTTAAATCATTACTTGAGCCTTACAAATCATGAAATCTAAATATCCAAATCATATTATCATGTAATGATGACATGATCTTAATGATTATGATTAAGACTTTTTATATCAACCATAAAATATTAAATTTTAACTATTAAATAATAATTTATGAAATGTTTAGAATTAAATGCAATGCTCCATACATTAAAAATTCTAAAATTCTAGAAAATTGACCAAATTGATTCAAAGAGATCAAATTGATTACCTTACCATTTTTAAAAGTAATTTCAAAAGTTTGCTAAAAAATGAAGAAAATGTTGCTTTTTGGTTTCTATTAATTTTTTGATGCAAAACAAATATTTTTCTCTATTGTAAATCTGAATCAGTACAATGAAATTTTGAGGAATCTTTAATATAAACTACATTTTTGTTCAAATTCAGCATAATTTTAAAAGCCAAATACTTTTTAGTAAGTCACTTGTTAAGTGACAGAAGAGGGTAAATTAAATTGTAAATTGTATTCTATTCACTTTTACATATTCTCTTGAAACAAAATTTAAAGATTAGGACAAAAATTATACATTACTGATAATGTTATCAACTGAGAAAAGAAGAAAATTAATTATTTTCATAAGAATAATAAGTTTATATTCTTATACATATATAATAAAATACCTATCAATTTCAATCCAGTTTAGTCATAACATTCTTGCTGATTATATTAATTATTTATCAAAATATTCATCATCACGATAAGTATTTTACTCTATTACTATAAAAATGCTTACTGTAAAAGTATTTAGCTGTAAATTATATTTTCCATTGTAAAAATATATTATCATTAAACCTGTATAATAATTTTGAATTAAAAGGATCTTATGACATTTAAAAAAAATTTAAATAAATTTCAAGTATCATTTAGAATTTTAATTTAAAAAAGCTTGTGAAGGGGACTTGAAAATACATTATTTAAAATAAAAATAATTGGATGAGTTAGTTTTTGTTTTAAAAAATTATTACTTAGTAATAGCTAAAATAAAATTTTATAATGAAATTCAATAAAACAGATTCATAAGAATCTTCATAATTTTCACTCTAGAAAATATATATATATATATATATACATATACACAGGCATTTCAGATATCTCAATAGTGATGATAACAATTATAACTCCCAATTACTAACTGTACTAATCCATAGGGATAGGGCTATGAATCAAGCATAAATACACCGAGGCACAGGTTATAAATTAAGATTTAATGATTAAAATTTTTCAATATTACATAAATTTCTAGAAAAATTCATATTTTAATTCATGCATAAACTGTAGTTAGTGTTTTGATATACTTATTTTAACAAAAATATAATGTTTCATTAATTGTGCATTATCATATAAATTTTAAAATTACACTTTATTAGGGTTTATATAAAATTTTTTTGTTTCTTTATGGTTTAAAAATGAAATCATTTTATATCAGATAATTTAGCAAATTCGCTAAAAACATCGCACTCACTACATATAAATTAAATTACATTATAAACTGAACCTACCTTTTTAAATAATATTTAAAATTTTCATAAACTTAAGCAAAGTATTTTATTTAGATTAAAATCTTGATTGTTAAGTCATATGAATGAATTACAAAATGATCAAGCACTTTTAAAATATATCTAAATGCATCTGTACCGATTGTTTTTAAATTTTTAACTAACTGTAAATAAATATATGCTTAAATAGTAGCCAACATAAATAAAATCCCTGCGAAACGAACTATAAAAAATGAAATATTTGAATCTTTTCTAGTAATTTATGATCCATATTCAAAATGTACCTCTAACTTTTAGATTTAATGCACTTAGGAAACATTTTTTATATTTTGCTGAAAAATTTTTTTGAAAATCCGAATAATCCATTAATCAATATCTGCCTTATAAACACAATGAAATAAGTTCAAAGGTCAATTCTGAACGTCTGGACATAATTTAAATATAATTCTGAAAAATTTTAAGTTTTATTTAAGTTATTGTGTTGTATTTTAGATATAAAATTGTTGAAAATCGTAATATTATTTGTAATGTTGAGGAGCTTTTTCCGGAAAATGACAAAGGATTTTAAGTGATTGTAACGCTCCAAGCGGACGATAAATAAATTCAAAATAAACCTGGATTTAATATTTATATTAGATTTTATTTCAAGTGCGATAAAATATTAACATATTTAGTTGCCTCATAAATTCGGAAAAATTGATTTATAAAATTGGGTAAAAATATACTTAATTAAATATTAAATAATAAATTAATATAATTAAATAATAACATTAAATTTGTAAAACTGTTTATAATTACCATAAAATTTTTACTATACTTCCTGCTTTTTTTGATCCGTAAATATAATATTTACAAATTAGAGGCTTTCAATACAATGGAATTTTTCGGCTGTTTGAACTTAAAACTTAACGTGAATTATAAAGTCATTTAACATTTAAATAAAAATATTTAATTGAATATATTGAACATATTAAATTTAATTAATAAGAATATATTTAATTAATAAAAAATAAAAATATTTAATGAAATTTTATTGAATGTATTAAAAATAATTTTCCTCAAGTTTTCTATAATATCTCTAAAAAAGTATCGTATCTTGTATGTCAATTATTTTCTTTCCAAAATTTTTACTTTGATCAAGCAGTTAAATATATAAACAAAATCACATGGCCCATAATCATATTTAGCTTTCAATAAAGAGATTACTATTTAAATTTTAATTATGAATTTTGATATTACATTTTTTAAAAATGTTTTTGTTTCGGCGTGCTTCATAATCATACTTGCGATCACATCATTAAGAAAAATCAAATAAACCACCATTTAAAACTTAAAAAATAAGAAGAAATCAATTTAAAAAATTAAATTATGAATATTTTGCAGAAACTTAAGAGTCAACGATTTTACTGAAAAAACTCGAATTAAGTTAAAAAAAGTCGAATTAAATTGTTCTGAATTCGATCTCAGTGGAACAATTCAATACATTGTTTTGCAATACATTCTCTAATCAAAATGAAGGTTAATATAATTTCAGTATTTATAAGAATATATATATATGGTAATAAATTGTGTTAAATTTTTTTAATATAAATATTCAACATAATTAGCAGGGATTTATAAAAAAGACGCTTGGAGCGCTATGATCGCTAATTGCAAAAATTTAACGGTTTTCATTGATTGTTTACATTAAAAAACTGCTTTTGTTTAATTTTAATATTTCGTCATGAATTTTGATTTGTTTTCTTGTACTTTTGAAAAGCTGAATAATTTAAAATTTAATGAGCTGCGGAAATTTTCTAGTCAGTTTCAGGTTAATAGAAGATGGGCAAAAAAGGTAATAAATTAAATATTAGAAATACTTCAAGCTAAAGCTTGTCGTTATATAGCTTGTTGATGGCAAAACAATTTAAATTTTGTTTAACTGACTCAAAACGTGCTTTGACATTATAATTTTATCATTAAAATTGCTTTTAATAAACTTTAAACATAATTTTTTTTAAGCGAGAAATAATAGACACAATATTAACTTTGAGAGATCAGGAAATGAAGAAAAAAGCGGCTTTTAATGACCCTAATAAGAAATTTAAAGGAGATAAAAATTTTGAATGGATATCTGGAGATAAAATCTTTTCAGGTGAATTAGAAAATGGCTTTGATTATGATGAAAATAATAGACGATTGACTTACAGTGTTACTGACCCAGTCATTAAAAGACTGACCTTCAGCATATCAAAAAATAAAGAAAAAAATGTTATTCCTCTCAATGAAAACATGGAAATGCTAGAAAATATTGATAGGCGATTTACTTACAACACCAATGATTTAAAATGCAGTTTAGATTTAGAAAAGAAGAAAGTAGAGGAAACTGAGGCTTCAAAAAAAAGTAATGAACTGTCACTAAATATTGGAAAGTCAGTTGATTGCATAACAGATATTTCACAAGTTAATAGTTTAAAAAGCAAAAATAAAGATATCAAAACTTGTTTCACATTAGAACAGTTTTCTTACAAAGAGAATCACAATACCAGTGATATAACAAATGTCCATAATTATGAAACTGAAAAACAACCTAGAATTGATGAAAAAAATGTAAACAATTCAGTGAATGATACTAAAGAAGACGCTGAACCTTTATCTTCACAAATTAAAATGTTGACAATACCTTATTCTAGAGTTTTAAGGCAGTAAGTATTTTTAGAATTATTTTTGAATTGTTACCTAAAACAAAAACCATGCAGAAATGCAGAAAAATTATTATAAAAATTTTATATTTATAAAAAGACTAATTTTTATTGCATTATTTTTTATATTTTTAAATTAAAATGTATATTTCTTAAGAAAATAATAATTGTCTCCACAATTATCTTTTCTATTTAATCTATATTTTATTTATGATATATTTAGAAAATTTTTCAACTCTTTCTGTAGAATCAATTTAATCAATTTTACAATTAAAATACATTATTGAATTTATTTCAGAGTTGTGGGAGAGCATTGATATTTGAAGTTTAGTTATGAGTTTCATTCAGAACTAGGTTAGAACATAATTTTATTAAAATTTAATTTTTTTCATTATCTTCCTATATTCCAGAAGTAGAAAGACTTTAGCTAAGGAGTCAAAGACAAAGGATACTTCAACACTGAAAATATCAGAAAAATCCATCAAAATAAGAAAATCTACCAATAAATTAAATGAATTTATTAAATCTCCTCATCAAAAACCAAAAATTAATAAGTTTGGAATAAATGAAAAATTTATATCTATTTCAAGTTCAAGGAACATGAAAGAAGTGCTTTTCATAGAAAATATTTCCACAAATAAACAACATTTAAAATTCAATATTCCACTTATTTCATATGAAAAGAAGGACATGGATGATGATGAACAAATACAAAAAAAAAAAAATACCATTCTTAAGCCAAATTTTAAAAGCAATGTAGACCTCAAATCTCTTACATCAAAAGAATCTAATTTAAACAATTTGAAAAATAATATTCCTGGTATGTTACTATATAATAGTTGTTAGTATTAGTTATTGAGCCTTACTTGTTTAATTTGTAATGATTCTCTTGAAAATTTTAGGAGCTAAATCTTCAACCTCATCAAAAACCATTACAGCAACAAAAATGCCTGATTTTTCCAAAATTCATAAAAAGAGATTTGAGCAAATGGATTCACTTCATGACTATCAAAGAAAAAAAGAAGAACGAGCTAAAAAATTATTTGGAATCCCTCAGCCTGGCATCCCTGCAAATGTAAAAATAAACTACTCTGAATTTTCAATAATACATGCATTTTATAAGATTTAGAAATTTGTGTATAGTTGGTTTTTATAGATTAATATAGTAATTTCATAAACTTTCAAAATTTTATGTCAATACCCATACTTATAATATTTTAGTTAACTTCTTTAAAACTGAAGTGATATTTTTCACATTCTAGGTAACTAAAGCTGCTAAAAGCAGCATTTTTGATTTTAAATCTCACAAAAAATCAGGAAATCAATCAAACAAAGCTGGGATTACATCACTGAAAAGTACACCAATAGCTTCAGAGAAGGACAAAATAAGTAGAAAAGAAGGACTGCGGCTTGGTGGATTAAAATCTGACATAGTGTAAATATGAATATATAAAAACCATTTGTAGGGTTAAGACTGAATGCTTACTTAAATCTTAATTCAATTTTTTATGGAAATTCATTAACTATATAATTTTAATATTTACACAAAATATAAAAATTTAAGAAAATTATCTTTATATACTTAATTAATAAAAACATTCTTTATAGCAAGTTTTTATTTTCTTGAAACTTTTCTTCATTTTTTTTCTTAGGAAAACTTGTTATGATATGAATAATTTGAAATCAAATTATTCATAAAGGAATATGAGAAATAAAGATAATATAATAAGATAAAGAGAAGTATAATAATAAGATAAAGAGAAAGATAAATACTGATTAAATCCTGCTTATGAATAGCAAAGTTTTAAAAGTTGATTATTATTTTTAAAGGAAAAATTTATATTTACAGGAAGACGTTAAAGGAGGAAAATAGAAAACATCTTTACGGAGTTCGAACAAACAAGAGATTTGAGCTGCAAATGAAATACAGAAATCTTTAAAAAGCTAAAAATTAAAATACTTCCATACATGCACTATGATTAACAATCATATTACTATTAAGAACGAGAGCTTACTTCTAGTATTTCAGTTCCTAATTTGAAAATATTTTTTGAATTTCTCTTCAAAATTGCAATATCACTTCGTTTTTTTATTATCAGTTTTTTAAATAATTATAACATATAATTCGTTATATTTAAAAGGCATACGATATCTACTGATTATTGATTAAGTAACTTTTTACTTTTCTTTAATGGACAAAGAAATAAGATGGATTATCCTGTGATATTAATTTAATTATTTTAAACTTTGTAACTTAAAAGACATACCATGATTAATATTATTTGACTTTTGGTGCATGCTTTTTAGAGTCTGTCAAGCTGTTTACTTTCTTCTTATTTTAAGATATTTTCCAGTTGTGTATATTCAACAATAAGCATCAGTTGAATTAGATAAATGTATGGCATATTAGCACAAGAAATACTAAAAATATATTCTCTGAAATATTCAATATAGTGTAGCTCAACACTCGTTCTATTAGTCGAAGAATTTAAGAAATATTGTCAAATTAGTGTAACTTAGTTATTAGTCTAACTTCTAAATCTAGTTCTAACATAGCTATTAGTCTAGACTTAGTAATTACTCCAACTTCTTAAGTGAAAAAATGCCAAATTTTTATGCTTTTTTTTGTAAGGAAACTTATTGATTTTAATTTATCTTACTGTCCGAATAAGAATGTAAAAAGATTATAATTAAATAAATTTTATGTTGCTACTATTAATGACTTCAATCTATTTGTTAATAATTTTTATTTTACTTATCCCTTTCTTTTGCATTTGTCCGGTTCATAATCAGATATGATAAATGCAACTGTTTGTTTATAAACTTCTACTGAATTTTCTGCTGCTTAACTGATATGGTATCAATTAATTTGATAGCAATTCATAAGATGAATATTTTTAGTATAAAACTTTCCTATAGTTGAATATTCTGATAATGTAATAAAAAGGTCTATGTATTAGGCAATTCAAGCAGCTACAATATCATAAAGAGAAAACTTCAATATATTTTTTTTTTTGAAATTAGTTTAACATGATTCATTGAATCAAATAGAATTCATACATTTTATATTTGTAAATATAATTTGAAAATAAGTTGGATTACATATTAAACATTAAGAATTAAGTCAAATTTTATTATTAATCATAATATAAACTTTATTATGCATTTCATTTGTCTGTTACAAATCAATTTGAAAGTTAATACTTGTTTGAAATTATTCATAAGTTTTATAATTTTTCTTATCAGGTAAATTACCTAATTACATTTTAGCTTATATTTTTATTATCAACAAATAAAATATTCAGTAATCTTTAAAAGGCTATTTTTGTAATATTTAATTTAAAAATTAATAACTTTTATATTAATTATATTCAATATTTTTATTTAAAATCAACATGAAAAAAAACTAGGATGTTTCCCATTAATGCTTTCTAATTGCAAATAATTTGCACTCCAACAAAATTAATTACTCTTGAAAAATTTGTATTTTATTGTGTTTTCATCATAGTAAGTATTGAATTTTTTATAACCTTCTCTCTTTGTTATATCAAATTTACCTTCCCAAGTCACAAAATTACCAAGTAGACCTGGAAAAAATTATTTGGTTAAACATAGAACTTAAAAACTAAATTAAATTAATGACAAATAATCCTTTTAACTAACAATAATTTTGAATAACAGATTTTTTAAGGCATTTCTCTTAATGTTATTAATTTGAACAGAAATCATTTTCATCATTAAAACATCATTAAATTTGTAATATTTTAAAATTTCTTCAACAAATATGTATGGAGACAAAAAACCTAATCATTCTTACTTACCTGCTTCCTGGGCCATTGCAACTAATTTACTTATTCTTTGGTATTGTTTTAAACATAAACCAGTGATTTTCCTTGGAAGTAGAATTCCCTCTTTTGAAATAAACTGATGAAGAATTAAAATATCCTGAAGAAATCAGTGTTAAAATAAAATTAGAAAGTAAGTTTTTCATGCAAATATTTTTAAAAACATTCCAACAGAATTAGATTTTCATTGATTTGCCTAAGAAGCTTCATTGTTTTACTAAAAATATAATAACAATTGGTTTAACTTACTGTATGTTTGATATCTAGATTCAACTGACATAATGAACAGGCATTATTTAAATTTTTTTGATTTGGTTTTATTAAATAAGGTTCTCTTGGAGAAGGTAATATTTTTCCTTCTATTGTTGTTATATTTCCATTTTCCTCTGTCACAACTATAAAAATAAAAACATTAAACAAAAAATAAAACAATTATTAAAACACTTTTAATTTTCAAAATTAAAAAAGTTTAAAAGCAATTTTATTTTTCCATTACTTTAGCTTTTAAATTTACGCTCAATACATACAAAAAAATATTAAAGTTATATTTCTATAATTAAAATTTTGTAAATAAATCTAAATAATTCTTCCACTAACAAAAATTTCTGTAACAAATATATATTCTCTGAAAATATTCACTTACTCTTCCTAATTTTGCTCAGTGAACTAATATGAAATGTCCTTGATGCTATATATTTAACGCAAAATGTTAAATTCTTATTCATAGTTTTAGTTTATTTATAAGAACTTTATTTTGTTTCAACTTCTATTTGGAATATATGACGCAAAATTCAAATATGACATTAACAAACTAATGTTCAATTTAAGTTAAAAGATGAAAAAAAAATTAGCACAATCCAAAAATAAAAATGTTATTTATTTACAAATTAGCAATTTTATACAAATGTTATATGAATATTAGAGTGAACAATAAAATACCAGAACGCTGAAGAAATGATATAAAATAAATTACTATTAATGATCAATTAATCATATATAAAACAAAATATTTCTTTATTCATTATTCGCTAAATTTTAATAAATCAGTTGAGTATCTGTTAAAAATGATAATGTTAATAACACTTGATTATAATGTTTAAATTCAACAAATTTTTTTTTGTTAGAAATGAATAAACGTGGAATTAGAAAATTTCACAAACAGATATAACTTATTTTTTCAGTATTTGCGATTAAAAGTTTGAGGAATAGTTGGTGTCATTGTATTTGGTTGTTAGAAATTTGTTAATAATGCTTCCTCTTCAGAAAGTATTTGGCTTTTTGGAGAACAAAAATTTCTAAAATTTGAAAAAGCTTGCAAAGTTTTTTCAGTTCCTAAGGGATTGATAAAAATTTAAGTATCAAATATGCATATCTTGCGTATATTATGTATTCTGCAATATACGTGTATACGTATAGTTCCACATGTGGAACAAAATATATGTATTTTTTCAGCAAATAGAGTTCATTGATTAAAAATAATTTATTGAATTTAATTAAATTTAATTTAGAGGACTTAAATAAGATTTTTAAACAATATCAATTATTTATATTACTTACATAATGTAAATAATATTTTTATTATTTATTATTAAATATTTATAAAATTGTGTGTTAAATTATTAGTATTTATTTATATAAAAAAAGAAAAATATATCATTTATTTTGAAGATTACATTTACAAATGTGATTGCGGTCTTGAGAATCACTGTCTAATGAATCGTTTTCACACGATGAAGATGTAGAAGATCTGTATGACTGAAAAGGTGGGCGAATATTTGTTCTAGAAGGTGATAAAAGAGTTGATGAAGATGAAGTGATACTACTTTTGGTAGATAGCATTGCCAGGCATTTACAAGAACCGGTAGAATATTCTTCATCAGTCGTATTTTTCATATCTTCTGTTCGTTTAGAAATTTCGACAGAAATTGTCGAAGTTTTAGCTTTTATGTTTGACGTATGTGAGGTAACATCTTTTAAAGCTAATTCATCCGTTGAAAAAGTTTTGGGTCCAAGTTCTTGAGGATCGCGATCATGCCCATCTAATGGAATATCGTATTCTCTCACAGCTCGGGCCAATTCTTCTTCTAGCGTTTCATAATTCGGCTGAAACATTTTTCCTTCTGGATTTTCCTTAAAGAGAAATTCGGCCTATAATAAACAGTTTATAATTATTACAACCAGTTAGTGAAACATAATAAAATGTTATGTTCTCTAATGAGAAACTTACTTCTAATAAAACATAGAAAATATTTCTATAAAAATGTTTTTAACTCAATCTTAAGTTTAATAAATTTGTTTGTTTTAAAATACCTACTAGATAATCAACGGGATCACTAGGACGCATTCTGGCTACATCTACTAGACCCCGTGTTAGAGTCGGAAAGATATATTTCATAAGATAATGACGAAGAGGCATCGCCAATAAAGCAAGAGCTTTTTCTTCTATTTCTTTCTCTTGGTTTTTTAAAAACATCTAAAAAAGTTAACATTGATATTAATAAAATTATTTTCATATTAAGTGAAAAAATAATTTACTCTATCATTTCACATTTTTCAAACAATTAAAAATTAAAAAGTAAGCTTTAATAGAAAACAAAAATCGCAATTATTTCTTTGGCTCTGATATGCCTTTTTTTGGATTTTATTAATATATTAAACATAATTTTTTACACCCAAAATTATAATAAGTATTCAGTTTTAAATACTTAGAACGATATTATTGATGGAGAATATTAAATTGAAAATAAAATTCTTCAGATATAGTTTCTTGTTGATTTTTTACAATCAATTGCATAAAACAATCAGCTGTTCGTATTCAACAAAAAATTATAATTGATTACAAATATAATTTTTTAATTATTAAATTTAATAATTCAATTAGGCAGATCGGATATAAAAATAATTTTTTTAGATGATATTCTTTATTTTTGTGGTCAGTTTGATATCTAATATAAAAATCCGTAATTAACGGAAATAAAATTTTAAGGAGGTTTCATAATTGATTTTTGTTTCAATTACGTCAAATTCAAAATTCTTTAATGACATAAATGACTAAGTATAAAAAATGAGTTTATTCAGATTAAATCACGGTCTCATCTAAAGTATTGCCATTATATGTAGATTCATACCTAATCAGCTGTAGTTTTTTAAAATAAGGATAAAAACCTTAGAAGTTAAATCGGAAATTCTTATCTAATAGTTATAGTGATACTACACTCTTATGACAAGAGAAGTCTCATATTTATTGTAACAAATTGACAAAGAATTAAATATTATTTTCAAAAGAATACTTAGCAGACAAGTTAAAAAAGTATTGTTTTTATAGTTATCACTTTCACCGTCATGTTTTCCATGACATTTGAAACGAATAGCAATCTTGCAATTCCAAAGAATTTAATATTTGCTTTTCAATTATTTTGGTTATAAATTTAGATTTAAAGCAAGCATCATATTTTCTATACAGTCACAAATTTTATTTTGCGAAATTTTTTGGAATGTATTCATCGCGTCAAACAAGGTTGTATATTGATAAAACTGCGTGCTCGTTGTTCAAATATTCAGTTTTTATTTTTTTTAATTTAACTTTAAAATAATTTTGAACTTTAATGAATTGAAAATGTTCAGGCAAAAAAATAATACTGATTGAAAAATTTTACGAACAATATAAATAATGTTAAAAAAATTCTCAGTTAATGTAAACAATTCACTTAATGACAAATTTAATGAAAAATCACCGCATCATTGAATTAATATAACATAATTATGGTTAGAGAAATATTGGGAAACTTTTTAAAATACATAAGGATTTAAATATTTTAAGTGAATCCGAATGATTTGGTTATCATATATTTCATATTATAAATATTATTAAGAATTAAAACAAAAACTCAGATCAACTTACAGTGATATAAAATTTATACTATAGTACTACATTATAATCTATTATGAAAAATTTGTATATTTTTATTATCTATCATACGGATATACTATATTTATAAATTATATTACAATCTAATATAAAATTTTATGTAATATTTGCTTTTGAGTTTCTTTTAATTTGCAAAATGATTATGGTCGGGAAGAAATTCTAGTTTAGATAAATTTTATATTTGTTGTTTTAATAATTTTAATATAATTTATTTATAATTATGAAATCTGAATAAATATCACTATATTTATAATATTTACTAGTTCGGTACGCTTACGATTTTCTTAAAATGTCTCCTACATAAAATTGCTAGGTTTTTTTTTTAACTAACCCAATTCTCCATTTTGTCCCTTCTTTCCTGCGTCATTCGGCGCGATTTATATCTGATTTCTTCTAAACACTTTTCATTGACTTTTTCCTTTTCCTTGCGTTGATTATCAAGAAATTGGGAAGAATCTACAGAAAAATTCAAAGTTATTTAATTATTCAGGCACTGCTTGTATTATTTATTCCATTATCATAAAATTTTTGAATCTTTTATGAATTATTCTCTAACCATAATTTCTTGGAGGTCCTACGCGATTAATAATAGATTGAAATATATTGTTCATTTCAGTGTCAGCTTCACACTCTACATTGTAAATTGTTGGGTAAATATCCAATTCATCGAAAAATATTAAAAGTGTATTTTCTTCTGAATTGAGAATTCTGTAAAATAGAAAAGACAATTAAATGTTTTCAAATAAAACATTTAAATTATCACACACTATTTATATAAATTTAATTATATGCACGGTTTGGATGGAAGGCAATGAAAAGGGTATGTCGAGCAATACGAGTTCCTGAGTTAGTGGATTCCTCTCGCTTCTTCGAGATCTTAGCGTACAGGGATTTCTTTGACAATGCCGTATGACGCAGACGAACTCTAAAATCTCTGCATGAGTATTGGGAGGTTTCCTCTCAAAAAAATATTAGGATAGGCACCTGTATTCTGTTAATCGTCTGCACATTTCATCTTCAACGTAATGGGAATTTTGTACAATACTTTGAGGCATATTAATAACTCTTTGTATAAGGAATTCATCGGACGCATCCAGACTTTCTACATAATCTGATGAAAAAAAAATACTTTATATAAATTTTCATATTTTGATAAAATTATTTGTTTCTTATTTATACATAGTAATATATTTTTTCAAAAACTGCGTGACATAAATTTTCTACTCAATGAATTATTACGAAAAAAATAACTAAAAATTATTCTAGTAATTATAGTTCTCCATTAATTTATGAAATCCTCAATTTTGTCATATGATTCAGCATATGCTAAAATGCTGGTGGAGCCTTTTTATTTCAAATCAAATTTGTATTTTATTATAGTGAATTAAATATTTTAATTAAAAATTTCAATTATAAGAGAATTTAAATTGATAGATATTTTACTTAAATAATATGAATATATTATTTGTGAATATTATACTAATGAAATATAATTATACTTTAAAACAATTTTTTTTTATTATAACAAATATTTCATCATTAAACATCAATGGTTTATATAAAATATTTATATTTTCTTTGTTTATTAAAGACAATCACTTTTACCTGGCATGATTTTTTTATTGTAAAATTTTGATACATCCTGTTCAATTTTGTCTTCATCACTATATCTTCCGCCTTCTTCATCAGGTTCATACAATATTCTGCAATCATCTATAGTTTTTGGATAACCATCAATTACAAAACCTTGATTCTGACAGGGATTGGACAGCATCACTCTTTTAAAAAGCCTTAAGTTAAGAATAATATAAAAATTTACCAGTACATAAATCAGTGTGAGAAAATAATTTGAAATAGTAGAAAAGATGCAGAATAAAAATATAAAAATAAGCGACATTAGCCATAGGTATTTGATAGATTTAGGAACATACTGTAAAACTATTTTTTCATCCAAGCGGTTCTTCTCATTACTCTCAATGCTCTCTTTTATTTCGTTTAAAAATTGTGTCAAACTTTCAATGTCCTCTGAATCCTTTTCAGCATAATCGACATCTTCATCGTCAGTTTCATCTTGGTCATATCCAAGCTCACTCAAATCTCTTTTGCTCTTTTTTGCGTCGATCCTTTCTCTACTTTTTATTTCTTCTATTTTGTCTTTCTAAATGGAAAATATATGTTAAAAAATAATGCGAAAAATAGTTTTCTTAAAATCAACAAAAAATAAGAAAGCCTACAATCTGTTGAATGCCTTTTTCTATCACTTTTTTTGCATGCAGATGGTGGATATTATAATAATCAGCTAATCTTTTGCTCAGCAAAGATTTCCCGCTTGCCGGTGGCCCATGAATAAAGAATTTAATAGGCTAAAAAAAATTAATTATCATCGTCAATATACATTTTTTATTTCTCATAATTATTATTAAATAATAACTATGACATATAATTTTCTTTTATACTTACCCTAAAGCTGCGCCGCAATAATAAATTTCTAAATTCAATTCTGCACTACTTAATCAATTTTTTTTAAGTGAAAACATTCTCTCAAAAACTCATTTGCTAACACCCATGTTTTATTTTTCAGAATTTTTATATAATTTATAATAATTTGAACTCCTAAACTGTTTTCTAAGTATACTTATAAATCAACTTATAGTTACCATTAAATTTCTGGAAGTCTTAAATTCTAGAATGACAGCATCAATATTTTCTGTAAATGTTAGTTCTGAGCTTAATTTTAATTCCATGTTATTGACTATATATCCAGGTATGATATTTAAATTGGCCGTCAGCATGTCAAAATCTCTTTGCTAAAATAATGTAAAAAAGTTCATTTAATACAAACACATGTTATACGATACAGCTTTGTAAATTTAAAAAGCAAATTATATTTCCAATTTATATTTATGAACTACCTTTATGTCAGGGTAAAGAAAGATCTCTTCTTTGTTAATTTTGACACATTTTCCGGTACCCATTTTTTTTGAAATTAACTAGAAATACATCATAATCTATAAATGTAAAATTTCAAATTTGAAGGTTTGAAGTAGAATAGATTTAATTGAAGTATAATCGGTTAATTAGCACAAAATATTTTAAAAGATTCGAATAAACTAATTACCAAATATTTAATATATATTATACATTTACATAATATTTTATTATAAATATTATACATTGAGAAATAAAATAACTGAAAATTTTAACTTATTTGTAAAAATAAACTAAAGAAATATTCTCTAAGTGAAAAATTTTTTAAAAACTCTAACGTAAACTATTTTTTTAAAATATGTACATGTACAAAGTATTTTTTTTAATATGTATATGAAGAATATCCAACCTTGACGATATTTTCTTCCGTTATTATATTTTGTTCTGTTGCAAATATATATTTAATATTTTCCGGAAAATTTTCAATAATTAAATGAATGATATTGGCAAGGGCTTGGACATGCAATAATGGAATTTTATTATTTCCAGGTTTAAATATTGGTAATTTTGGCTCATTTAACCAGGCCATTTTGAATAGAAAATGGAGAACGTCCTCTTCAAGACCATACGTTATTCCAGAACCAATAATAATTGTTCTAAATTTATCTGGAAACTAATAAATATTTTATTACCAAGCACAAGAAAACACAATAGTTTTAAATCAAATTCAATTATTAATAAATGATAGCTCAAAAAATGATCTTACTTTTTTTCCCATTTCAATAACTCGTTTTTCAAAATCATAGTGAATTTTATAATTTGGGTGAGGTTTTCTCTTCCGATAGTCTCTTTCTGTCAGTGGCAAGGCAGGATCTTCCTGTTAATAAAAAAGATAATTTAGGTCATAATTTGAAATGTAATGGAAAATCAATAAATTCAGTTGTATAAATGCAGAAATATGAATCTATAAGTTTCGCAGAATTTAAATATATATGATTTTTGCTGAAATATTAAGATTGGATGTAAAAGAAAAAATAACTCTTAAAAAAATTTAACAAAAACATGAGATACTAGTCTATGGAATGACTGCCTTTTTTGAAAATTCTTTTCTTAGCTTCCTTCCACTATCGATTTCGCATTTTTTTGATCAAAAGTTCCGTCGCCGTTTGTCAAAGAAATTGCTGCTTTGAATGATTAATTTCATTAATTTGAATATTAATTGCGATAAGTAATTTTTATCACTTATATGTTATTTGCAAAATTAATATAATAATATTAAAAAAAATTTTAAGCAGTAATCTAACTCACAGGATCTATAGGCTTTGTTTTTGCCCATGTCATTACAGTTGAAATCAATATAAACGTACGGCAGTCTCTATATTTTTTGAACGATTTCGGTGCATATTTTTGTAAATCCTCCAACTGATTTACAATATCTGTAAATAACAATAATTGAGAAAGCTATAACTCATTACTGTACAATCGTTTGTTTTCCAAGTTACCTGAGTACTAAAATTATCTTCTTATAAATCAAATTTATAAATATGCTGAATATTAAAATATTTAACGTATAATTTTTTTATCATAATCATAACTGATTATGACTGAATCAAATTATATTGATTTGTTTGAAAAATTGATTATATTGAATCATAAATTGCATTAACCATTGAAATTAATTAGTGAATCTAAGAAAATTAAATTTCAGCAGTTAATTTTTTATCTTTTGAATTTTCAATAAAAATTAACTTGCATTACTTACTATTAAGAACGCAAGAAGCTTCCTCTATTTGTACAGGATGACAATATAATGCATTTGAAATGTCATAGATTATATAACCACAAGTAAATAATTTTGTGAAAAAATCGTTTTTACTCTCTTCGTCAATAATTTCATTCACACTTTCCGAACGTATATACTAAAAAAATTAACAAATGAAACATTAATTATCTGATATACATTAATAATTTATTAATCTAAGAGATGTCATGACACATAATTTTCCGATTAATTGAATGAAAAACTATATCTTTACTTTTTATGGGTAGGAATATGATTTATAGATCAAATGCACTAAAGCAAAAAGAAAAGTGTAAAATCTAGGTTCACTATATAAATCTAAAAATTGAGTTACATCAGGATTTTTCCTAAAATCAACAGTGCCAATAATTTCGAACTTCTGTTTTGCTGTTTTTTTCTTCAGATCATGTTTTTTTGCCAGTTCTACATATTCTTCCTCTGAGAGCTCTAAATTATACATGTCTTCTGAAAATTCTTCATCATTTTTAGGTAAAGAATTTGATGTAAAAACATCAATTGTTTGTTCGCTAAGATACTGTAATGAAATTAAGTTTAGTCATTTTAAGTAGATAAGGAGTTCAACATAGATTTAAATAAATCATAGTTATGAAAGAAAAGTAGAATCAGAAATGACCAGACTAACTTTCTTTTAATTTTATGTAATATTTATTTTGAATATAAATTGAAATGTTGTTCACAATGATATTTATTGAATAACAACTACAAAAAAAAATTAAGCGGTTTTAAATATTCTAAATGAGATTGGATTTATTTTGAAGCAAAAAGTAATCTGAAATCTAAAAAAAATTTTTAAAAACTCGAATTTATTTTCTTACGAATATAATCGATTTTTCAATAAACATTAAGGTATACGTTACATCAGCTAAAATTTTGCCATTAAAACTGTCAACATGGTTTATGAAAACCCTATTTTTGAAAAAATTTTTCAAGGATAGCTGGTATTCAGTATGTGAATTTCTTTCTAAAGCTCTCTGCCTTGCGGCACTGAATTCAAATATTTCGTCCACGTCTACAGAATTGTATTTTCCGAAGTTGATGTTATTTTCTTCAAAATCTTTATCATTACTCAATTTCTCATATCTTAAGCGTCTTTTATTTACAAAACGAGTGGGCTCAATCATGATCGAAATGTTATGATGTATTATTTATTTTTAAATTGTGATAGTAAACAATACTTGCCAGCGCAATTGATTTAATATGAAAATCTCAATAAAATATTACGCTATTCGAATCTACGGAGTACATAGAATAAACTTAAAATTTCCACTTTCATTTTAAATTAATGCCCACAAAAAAGAAAATTATGTATATTTAAGAAATATATATCCTTATAAATTAAAAGTAAATTCTTATCGTAAAAATTTTGTTCAATTATTATTTTATAATTCAATAATAATTTTAAAAGTTTTATTATAATTTTTGTATGCAAAAAAAAACACTTATTAAAATTTTTTCAGAATCTAATCTCGTATAGAAAATTGTGCATTTCAATCGTTAAGAATTAACATTGAAATTTCCACTTCTTTATTCATAACTGAAATTCTCTTAATAAATCAGATCCGTCAAGGGAAAATATAGCTGGCATTCAACGAAGTAGCTACTCAAAAACATTACATTAGAATTTCTGACAATTTCAAACATAAATAATGATTCTATCTGTAAAATTTATCTTTGGATAACTGAATAACTGATCTTTAGATCTGCCACAATATTTTATTCAACCGTAGAATACCTTAGCTTTAGCATTTAAATATTAAAAGGAAGTTTATTCTTTGGAAATAATTACATTAAAATAAAATAAATTTTTTTTTAAAAATCAAATTTTTATTCTCATTTAAAATAAATTGTTTTCAATTTAAATAGTACTAATCATAAAAAGATGATAAATTTTTTCAAAGGATAAACAAAAATATAATAACAAGCATTTTTTATTTTTCTAAAAATTTTCTATTTTACTAAAAAATTTTGATAGGTTTAAAAACTTATGATTTTGAAGATATCAGCTAGCTAAAAATTCTTAATTTACTTTAAGGATGAAAAAGTATTATTACTATCAGACTTTTGAATGCTAAATATCATAATATTGTTATTATTCTTTTTATATTCTTTTATATATTGTGAAATAAAAAAATTTCTATGCAATCTATAAATGATTACTTCTAACATAATTTTATACTAATATAAAAATCCACCTTCATATTCAATTATAGAAAAACACTTGATTTTATATTCTTTTCAGTAGTTCATATTATTAGCATAATTTACACTGATTTCTTAATAACCATTTATGATACAAAATTAATTTAGAATCCTTGGGTTTTACATCTTGCCATTCATTTACACAGAAAATTTTATATGAATCATTGCCATACTTTCCAATTCCATGTAGCTCTATTGGATACTTCCAAGACTTAGTGAGGTATTCTTCTAAAAATATTCACAAAAATAAATATAAATAAATTTTACACAAGATCATAAGTTTCACTACTAATTACATTGAAATTTATATTTTAAATTTAGAGATCAACTGCATTTTATTTACTTTGAATATAAATAATTTATACATTAACTTTATTTAACTTTATAAATACATTTATCTTATGAGATATGATTTTATTAAAATTTGCATATTGTATGATATAAAATATCACCTGTAAATTTTTTAATCACATTTGCTCTTTTTTTGTGAAAACCAAGTGGTTTTAAAACTTCTTCCATTTCTTTCGTTTTAGCTAAAAGTATTTTATTAGGGGTGCCCCATTTATCCAAGAATTGCCAAAAAACTGGAATAGCTGATTTACCTTGAAGTATAATAACATTGTTTTTAATTAAAACAGTGCTTCTTAGAAAACAAATTATATAATTGTAAAAGATAACTACGATAATTTTGGAAAATACATTAAATCTAATTCGACTAAATGAAATCTTGTACTATTTCCCGAATAAGTTTTATTACCGTTTGTTTTATGCAAAAATATTGTACAGAGAAGAAGCTTCCATGGATCATGATATAAAATTTCTTGAATCAAATGATAAGGTGATTTAGGGGGAATCCATGAAATATTTTTACGAAGTTTATTGAAAATTCGAGTTTTCGTGTTAGCTTGAAAATAAATGCTCTTCATTATGCGTAATTATTGTATCATACAGATTTATAATTACACTGATAGGTTTAATACTTTTCATAAAACTAAAACTAATTACTTTATAAATAATATTCAATGATTTACAACTATTTACCACTTTATAAGCATTTATCTCTTATTTAATTGTTTTATTGAAAATAATTTCTTATGACCTTCGTTTTATTTATTATTATCAAAAAAAAAAAAAAATTAAATACATTCTGTGTATTTTTTATAGGAGAGACTTGTTTATGTAGCATTAAGGAATTTGTTACGTATTCACTGACAGACATAATGATTGCAGCGAATCATGGCTGTGGCATATGACGTCATAGATGTGATAGCAAAGCAACATTTGTTTTGGGTTTGATGATCAGTACTTTTTTATTTTTAATAATGTTATTATTAAGACGCTAATAAAAAGAAATTACATCTTATAAGCCATATATTTTGATACGGATTTTATTATTGGCACAAAAAAAAAAATCGCATCATACTGAGAAACTATTCTGCGTAGCGCAGCATTTTTATTGCTTAGGACTCTAAGAGGTGTCAAAAAGTCCACAACTGATAGAATTTCCCCAAACATCCGGGTAAGAATAACTAGAAATTAAATCTTGTTTCAGAAAATAATAATGGATTATAAATTTTCAAAGGAGTTAATTAGTTATTATTACGAGAATTGGTCAAAGGAAAAGTTTTCAGAAAAAATAATTTTTTAATTTTTAATTTTCAGATTCATTTATTTTGATTATTATTGAAATCTGTTTTTTAAAGTTTATAATTAAAAAGTTATAAAGAACTAATAGCTGTAGTTTTCTGTTCCAGCATTAAACTTGAAAATTAATACTAAAGCTTAAAATTTTTTTTGTCTATGATTTTTAACAATCTAAAATTATTTTGAAAATTTAAAATTTTTTAAAAAATTCTTTTAATTTTTTATTAATCTATATTTAAACTATAACTTTTTTCCTTATTGTCACAGGTATTTCTTCTAATGGAAGATATAAAAAAAAATAGAAGGAAATTTCTCAATTGTTTTAGACCTGTTCAAAACTACAATTGTAATGGGAGGTATGACTGTAATACAAACAGAAAATGTAGATCTATCTGGAATAAGAGTTTTAGAAAATTGAATCATGTTAATTCATCTTACAATGAAAGAGAAAAAGGATGGCAAGAAAAATATAAAGAAAGAAGAAAAAACTCTTTAAGTGATATGCTTCAAAATAATTTTCCACTTTACCAGAAGTCAAATAAAACAGGTCTTAGAAGTGATTCAAAGGATGTTTATGCCTGGTCAGATCATTTTAAGGAAAAATCAAGAAGATATAATTTTTCAGATTTACCTGATAAATTATTAAAAGAAGAAATAAGAACTAAAAGTATTCAAGAAAATGAAAACCAATGTCTTTCTGAAATTGATCATGGCCAAATAGATAATTTAGTCCAGGAAGATGCAAAGCAGCCTTTTAAACAAGTTACTGATGAGTTATTAAATGAAAGTATTTCTGAACCTAAAGGGGACAGGAATTTTATAGGAAAGATTGAGTATAAGAAAAGTGGAAAGGTTAATAATATAGAATTGCAAAAAGTTCAAATAATTAATGCAGAATTATTAAATAAAGCTCAAATATCTTTGACAACTGCAGCAAATAAATCTAAATATATACCAAGTATTACATCAGGTCACTCTGTATGCATCAGGAACAATGAAAAGAAAATTCAACAAAACCTTATTAATGAGTTAATGACTATGCCTAGAGAAAATTTAAAAAAGATAATTTCTGATCCAAAAAGTCATCCAAAATTTGAAATAGGAATGGAACAATTAGTAAATGAAAGTAGACTATTATTAGCTCAAAAGTTTAGAAATTTAGCAGAATCAAAAATGTATTATCAAGGACAAATTTTGCAAAGTCAGTTAGTTAATGACATAGGAAACCTCATTGATCCTGACTTAGCTGTGGATATTTGTCACCTACCCTCTGAGTTTATTAAACAAATTGGTGATATTTTTCAGCTAGACTTTGAAGAGAATTTACCAATGAATGATTATGAAAATAATAACAAGACCTCAGAAAAGGCAAGAACAGAGAAGCAAAATATGGAATATTATGAAAATGGTAATTCAAATATTGAATTATTATTAAAAAATAGACTGGGGGAAAATGCAGAAGCATCAGCATTTAATGAAAGTAATACTTTAAGTAGTGCAAATTCTGACTTGTTACAGAATCAGAATCATGTTGACTCACAATGTGAAAAATTCCTAGAATGGAATTCACATAAGACTAATTTTAATGAAATATATATAAAAGCTGAACCTCATTCAGAATCGGATTGCTCAGATTCAGATAAAAAAAGTGGTAAAAAAAGATTTATGGGTAGACGCAATAATTTTATATCAAAAAAAAAAAAGACAGAATCAAGAAAAAATTATGATTTTAATGAATGCAGTTTTAGAGATTGCAGAAAAACCAATAATATTGACGATAATTGTAGTGTAAATAATAATAAAAGCACCAACAACAGTAACTTATTCGAAAAATCGTTCGAATTGTTAAATCGAGACGAAAAAAAACTAAATTTAAAATTTATGCAACTAAATCACGAGAATTTCAAAGAAAAATGTCAGAACTTGGATTTCAATTTCTGTTCAAAAACTATCGATAACTCATCAGTCCATGATGCTTGTATAACTTATTATCCCTTACAAAAAGAATTAGTCGATGATTATCTTTTTTCAAAAAGTGAAGCTGACTATTCGTCTCAAAATAAAAATACATGTTCACAAATTAACCAAACTTTTTCAATTTACGAGGCTGAAAATGATGTAAAGTTGAATGATGAAGCCGTAAATGATGAGGATAGTGTTGAAAAAACCAAACATACATTTAGATTGCATGATAATAAATGTAAAGGAAGATCTGCTGAAACGCAAACTAACATTAGTTTAATAGAAGTTCTAACTCAGGGAATTTTATCTCATTCTGATGATACTGAAGAAACAATACTAAAGGAAATAAATGAAATTGATGATTTTGTTCATAGATTAAATCAAAAAAAATTTTTGTTATTTTTAAAGTTATTAGGACTTTCGAATTGCTGTTCTAAATTAAATGCTTGGAGATTTAGTCTTTTGCACAGCATAACAAATGGCGATACAGAATTATTGAACAAATTAAATAAAAGACCTGAGTCTATAAAGTAAATAGAAATTTTTGGTAAACAAAAATATATTGACCCACATAAAGATTATAAAAACTCATAGAATATAGATAAATTTATTAGTAACTCATTAATATTATTTTCAGATCTTGAATGTGTAAGCAATAAATATAAAAAAACATTTATTTTTATTTTGTATTCGAATACCAAATAGAAATAATTTATGATGGAAAGATTCCGTTAACATTAATATAAAAACAAAATGATAATACTTTCTTTCGAAGCTTCATTTGAAAGCTTTCGGGAGCTATACATACATGCCCATGATTTTTGGGTTTTTAAAATCTTGAATTATTAACTAGTAACTCATTGAGACGCTATAGCTGCAAAGCTAGTGAATTGTTTGAATACTGAAGATACATAATCATAGACATTTTATTGCTTTTATGAATCTTATAAAAAACTCAAAACATTTGTAAGACGTTGTAACTGGCTATATTAATACACAAATTATGTAATGGTTTTATTTTTTCAATAGATTTTTTTATATTGAAAATGATTTATTTATTAAATAAATTGCAAATGCTTGATATTTCATATAATTTAATATTTAAATATTTTATTGTACAATTTGAGGACTTATTATGACCTTAGTAATTTTTACTGAAGTTTTTAACAACTCCCAATTAATTTTTATTACTTTTTTTATTTTAATTTAAAATGTTTTTTAATTAATTGACTAACTTATTACCCTATTCGCATGACATTATTTGATTACCTATAAAAAGGGTCGAAAATATTTAAACAGATATTCCACAAAAAAGTAAAATTATCAAATTATTATTAAAAAAATTATACAAAATATTTAGGATGTAAAACATTAAAATATTCCATGCGAGGTTAAAATTTGTCAGGCACTTTGAACAAACATTATAATTTTGCCTTATCAATCCATTTCTGCTTTTTTTATTCGAATAACTTAATATGAATAAGTGTCTAATGCTTTTTCCAAAGTGATTTTTAGATTTGATGATATATCGATTTCTTCGAAAAGAACGTATGGTTATATTTTCAGATAATCCTAATAATTTTGCGGCCATCGATTCTCTAAATATTGTAATAATTTATAATTTTGTTGCAATTTTGTAAAGCATCAAAGCGTTTACAAATGGAATCTTACCAAAAGTTGTATACGAAGTTTTCATTAACATTTGGTACCTTTTTTTGAATGTCATGGCGCAAGGAACCCTTTGATCTAAATAATCTGTACATTTCATTTTCTATTTGAAAACAACCAATGGTGTTCGTTTGCGGATGGCTGTTAGCTTAAAGAAGTAGCGCAAGTGTCTTAGTATTTTGCATCATGATGGAGCGAGTTTCATGGATAAACATTTTTACGTCTCGTGTATTTCTGCATTTAATATGACATCTCCATTAATATCCTCTTTGGCTATCCAAAGATATGGACAGCCTATCATTTCTCCTTTTTTCAAACTTCTAATTAAGAAAGTTTTTAGGATGGGCTTCATGTATGTTGATGTTTCCCTACCGTATGAGTGTTACATATGATCTTCATATGCAATTTCACAATCACTAAGACAGGATTTACTAATATTCGAATCAGAATCTAACAGTATAATTTTATTTGTTTCTCTTTCTAGTCAATCTGACCTCTCCTTCATCACTGACATCTTAATTTATGTAAATTGCCATTACTTCTTTGCAATATGACTCATAAAGAACCAAATTTTTATTTTCCTTTTTAAAACTGAAACTAATTAGAATAGAGATTTTAAGTCATATCACTTAGTAGTTCCGCAATGATTCAAACCGTCATGTAGAAAAGCGTGGTGTCAAGTATTTAATGTATGACAAATAGAATGTAACGATAGAACCAGATGAAATGTACAACTAGCAAGGCCTGTCGGGAATTTCACACGTAACTCACGGGATAGTTAAAGTGTTAAGTATTTTTCTACTGCCTCAAAAATCCCTCAAGTTCATATAGATTGTATCTGTATTCAGCATCATACAATAAATTTAAAAAATTTCAGAATTAACGCTAATTAATATTACCATGATAGAATTTGCGTAAAATCACAATTTTATCATTAAAATCATATAAAATAATTAAACTGCAATGTAAAAAATAGTATTCAAATTCTTGATTATTTTAATACAATAATTGCTTTAAATTATGTTTCATCAGTTGTGTTATCATTGTCGTTAGATGAAGTACGTTACAGATTTTAACTTTCAAAAAAGGATGGTAATTTTTTTGAAACTTAATTACTTTACTATCTTTATAAAATTATCGTATATTGAAATTTTGGGCACACTTATTAAATTGAAAAAAGTTTTCTAGACAAAATTATTACATACGATAGTTTTGATTATTACAATGGATATCGTAAAATCCATATTATTTATTAATGTTTAGTTTTTCCATAAGAACAGTCATACGGAAAAATATAAATTTTATTTCAGGGTCTAGAAAAATTTTTTTCTAGAATTTAGTTCAAGACAAAAAAAGGTTTGAAAACTTATTGCAGAATTTACTTTATTTCCCGGGTCAAACAGGGATTTTCCCAAAAATTTTTACTAATTTTTATGTTCTTATTATTTTGTAAGTTTTGTAGACTATTACTGTTCTGAAGTAATGGACTGTATATTCAGTTCTAGATATAACTTTTAGATATGCTTGATTAAAGTTACTTACTAGTTTGATAATGGTAGAAAAGAATGAGAATTTTCGTTCAAAAATTGATAAGATCATCAGATTCTACTACCACTATAAATAATCATGGCCTTGTAAATACTCAGTTTTTTGCCGCGTTTTTTATATAACTGTATAAGAAGCGATTTTCATATGTATAAGCCCTGAGTAAAATTATGGTTATATAGGCTTCAAAAATAAAATTTATTATTTAAATAATGAATAAGTATAATAAGCAGAAAAAATATCGAAATGCACGAAATTTTTATTACTTTAAGAGAAATCCTATAAGTTCTCCAGCAAGAGATGCATCCAAAGCAATATTGGTCAAAGATAGTGAAGAGTCTAATATGGAAAGGATTTCTAATGTTACATCTTGCCCTTATCCAGGTTGGGAACTATATTTTCCTGATGAAGGTATATTATTATAATAAAATTGCTGTTAATTTTGATAATAAAAATGTGAAAACATTTTACAAATGTAATACTTGTAAAAGTTTTTTTAATTATAATAATTATGTAAACAATCAATTTTTAATTTGGTTAAAAAAAATTTTTTTTAATAAGAAAAATGAAATTTTTATTCTTTTTATTACAGTTTACATTGGGACATCAGATATTGCACATAAAATTAAAGCAGTTGAAAATTTTATACAAAGAAATTTTACTCTTTTTAATTTAGCTGTAATTGAAGAAAATCGAAGTTTTCAATTTGATTTGAAATTATTAAGGGAAGATATAGAATTTAAGAAATCATGGCATGAATTTGAATCAGATATATTTAATCATCCGTGTCGCACTATTAATTCAATTGGTCTGGCAATGCATAAGGTTTTAAATATTTTAACGAACTAAAATTAATAGATAATAATTTAATATTTTGTATGTTAAATTATCCTTTAAGAAATGTAAATCATTTTAGGTGATTTCACTTAATTTAGAAGTAAAAGAAGATACATCTGAAAAAGAATTTAAACTAGAATCAAGTGTTCCAATTATAAGGGCAAGAATTATTAACTGCAATACAGTGATTCAATTAAAAAAATTAAAAGCTAATTACTATGGTAAGTCTCAAGGGAAGGGTGATATGAAAGAATTTTTGCAAAAGATTGTTTAGGCAAACTGAATGTTCAAATTTAAGAGAAACTATTTTGATCAAAAGTTTTTATTTCATGATTATTTTTTTAACAATAATTATTCCAGGAAAATTAGTTTCAATAAATGGCACAGTAATACGAGTTGGTAATATAAAACTTATTTGCACTGTAGTTGCATTTGAGTGTAGGCAGTGTACTTTTATTCAGTCCAAAAAACAATGTGAAGGTGAGTTTTAAGATAGATTTAATTGCATCACATAATAAATTATAAATCATTTTTAAAGTATTAAAGTTATTAATCATTATGTAATATAGTTTTCTTTCCATTATGACAAAGACAATAATTTTTATTTTTAGAACAGCATTTATATTATTAAAATATTTTTAATAAGTTTGATTCTTGCATATTAATAATTCACATTAATGGGAACACAGGTATTTTTAGTGCACCACAAAGATGTAAAAGAAAAGGTTGCAGATCTCAATCATTTATTCCACTTCTTTCATCGCCATTAACCCAAACATTAAACTGGCAATGTATAAGACTTCAAGAAATTGTTGCTGATGAATATGTAAGTGTTTATTATTTGTATTAATTTTTCATTTAAAATTATAATCACATCTTATGAATTCTGAATGAATTTTTTTGCATTTCACGTGAAATTAACAGATATTAAACTAGCTATATTCAAATCTTATAATAAAATCATTTGATTTAAAATTTTTTTTGTGAATAATTTTGGAATCATTCATAAAGTTTAATTATTTTTACAGCTGTGTACACTTATTTTAAGTGTAAATTTAAGTATTTTATTTATTTAGTTGGCAACTATAATATGAATTTACATAGATATGAACAGTTCATGTGAAAATATATTAATCAAACCAATGAAATTATCACTGGTAGCTCTTTATTGTTATTTACTTTTAATATTTCTTTATTTTTTATTCTAGTTTATAATTTTATGTCAATGATTTTCCAATATTTGTGTTTGTAGCTATTTCTAAATTCACTATATTTAAGTATATAAAATTTTGATTTTCAATAAGTGTGCTGTATCTATAAATTTTATTTAATTTATGTGTCTAATTCACTATTGAACTAGTATATTATTGAGCTCATTAAAATAATTTCCTACTAAGATTTTTAATGTTTTACTTTTCATAAGTTTAAGCAATAATAAACTGAAACTACACACTCATATATAAAATAAACTTTAAAAAAATTTTTCAGAGAGATGGTGGTAGGGTACCAAGAACTATAGAGTGTGAATTGACTGCAGATCTTGTTGATTCTTGTTCTCCAGGAGACATTGTTTTATTAAATGGCATTGTTAAGGTATTTTATAACTTTTAATCATTAATAATTTTTAAATATGGATTTAGATCATGCAATTTTATTAAGAGAAACATTGATATGAACATCATTTTAACATTTTATTAATGTTTCGAAAAAATGTTAACTTTTTAAAACTGTTTGAAAGAGTATATATATTTTTATTTTTGTTTTTTAGACTCATACTGATGAAGAAGGCTCTAAGCATAAAAATGCCAATGTATTTCAAATGTATTTAGATGTAGTTTCTGTTGTTAATAGTAAAACCTTAACTGGAAGCGGGAAAGCAACTGTTGAATTTCATTTGAAGGATTATTACGCAATTAAAGTAAGCATATGATAATGAAGGTGTATGTAAATTTAAGTAATAGATTGACCTAAAATCCTAATAAAAACTTCATATTCATGTGGTAAAAAATTTAAAACAATGATAAAGTAATAACATTCAATATATTTGAAATTCAAAAGTAATAACATAGTCACTTTAACAATTTACCTTAAAGCATATTTTTTTAGGAAATACATTCAGAAAAACAGCTATTTCGTTTAATTGTACAGTCCTTATGTCCTTCGATTTATGGTCATGAAGTTGTTAAAGCAGGTTTAATTTTATGCATGTTTGGAGGATGCCAGAGGTATCAGGATGGAAGAGCTGAACCTCATATTCTAATTGTCGGCGATCCTGGTTTAGGAAAATCTCGATTGTTACAGTCCTGTGCAAATGTTGCCCCAAGAGGTAGAAATAATTCTATGGTACAATTTATGATTAAAAGTAGTTTTATATTAAATAATGTAATATAAATTCCATAGTAGAGAATATGCTGTAAAAATATTTTGTAATTCTCTCTGGAGCAATTTGACATTTAAAGTAGATTTAAATTTCCTATTCGAATGAAATATTTCATGATTTTAAGCTTATAAATGTTTACATTGTATATAATACAATTAGATAACCAGTATAATTGCATTTTAAAATTGTAGGATAAATTTTTCCGATAATTAAAATTTTTAGGAATATATGTTTGTGGAAATACAAGCACATCATCGGGATTAACGGTTTTATTAAATAGAGAAAGTGGAGGTGATTACGCACTGGAAGCTGGGGCTCTTGTTTTATCCGATCAAGGCTGCTGCTGCATAGATGAATTCGATAAAATGACCACGCAACATCAGGTAATAAAAATAAAGTTTCTTTAAAACCTTCTTTATAACTAATAGAAACTAAAATCTGGAATTTTAAATAATTACAAAATGTAATATTGTTAAAATTAAATAGTTAGTCTGGATTATAAAAGTTTTACTACCATAATTAAAACTACATAAAATAATCTTCCGGAAAAAAATGTGCGTTACATGTGAATAAAGTGATTTATAATTTAATATATGTATTATTTCGATATATAATATTAATATTGTACATAGTATTAAAATATATTGTAATTTAAATGAATTATACAAATTTTGTTTTTGACCATCTAATTTAGATTAACCTTTATTATATTTCATCATTGATTTGTTTTTATTATTTAATTTATACAAAAGTCTATTAGTGACATGAGAACTTAAAATTACAAAAATATTTTAATATCATAAAATAAAATATAGGCTCTCTTAGAAGCAATGGAACAGCAGACTGTTAGTATTGCAAAAGCAGGAGTTGTTTGTTCTTTACCTGCTCGCACTTCAATTATTGCTGCTGCAAACCCTGCCGGAGGCCACTACAACAAAGGAAAAACTGTATCAGAAAATTTGAAAATGGGTCCAGCTCTTCTATCGAGATTTGATTTGGTTTTTATTTTGTTGGATCTACCTAATGAGGTAATAACATTATCTGTATAAAGTATCTGTAATAAATTTGAAAATGTAGACTTAAAAAATATATTTTTTGTAGAAAGCTTAATATTTGATTTATTTAAATGATGTCACTCCATAAATTTTAGGAAATGGACACAATGCTCTCTGAACATGTAATGGCACTTCATACTGATTTAAAAAAGAAAGATCAACTTTTTTCTCGAAATCCTTTTTTAAGAGGTCAAAATATTAATAATGAACGTTTGATTGAGTAAGCTGACAAAAATTATTTTATTTTTATAAGTTTTAAAGTTAAAAAGTTCTTAAATTATTCATATAAATTTATTATTCTAAAAAATATGTTTGCATAAGCTTAAAAATTTACTGATCTAAAAATATGAAATATATAAATAAATTTAATTTTTCAAAAATTGATGGTTATTTACAAATATTTTTTAATGAAAGTCACTTATAATTAAGATATTTTTCTTAACCAAGCTCATCATTTACATTCACTGTGTATTTGTAAATAATTTTATGAACATATATTAGTAATTTTAGACTCAATTATTAATTTTTTATGAAATATCATTGTTAATAATTTATAATAAATCTAACAAGAGTCATTTAATTATTTCAGGAGCAGATTAAAAGTGCAGCGCTTTGAAAAAATAGATCTCATCCCTCATCAGTTGCTTAGAAAATATATAGCATATGCTCGGAAATATGTCAGACCTAAACTCAGTCCAGAAGCCGCTCGAGTTTTGCAAACATTTTACTTGAATCTAAGAAAATTGCATCAAAAAGCCGATTGTACTCCTGTAACTACGAGACAATTGGAATCTCTTATTCGCTTAACAGAAGTGGGAATTTACATATTTTAAATTATCGACTAATTTTATGAAAAAAAAAAGTTATTGCTTTTCCATTGGGTAAAATTTACCATGAAAAATTCATATTATACCTCCGGTTAAGCAGTAGTAATATTATCATTGTTAAATTGGTATAATTTTGCTAAAACTACATAAATAATAATAAACAAAATTTCGAATGGTGAAGACGATTATATAGACAAAAATTTTAAGTTCCGGATTTACAAATACTAAACTTTTTTGAATTATAATATTCTGAAATTCCAGATGTCGATTAATGATATTTTGAAATTTGAAAAATTGTGCAGCTTAGAAGATTAAGCCAAAGCTTAAATAGTATATATAAACCATTAACATAATTGTATTAAAAAATTTCATTGTTCTGTAATTATAAAGAAATTTATTTTTCACTGCAATTTGATTTATATTAGGCGATCAATTTATTTGTTAATTTATGCTTTATTTATTTAAGTAATATTGTTTTTTCTTAATTTAAATATTGCATTATATCTAGCCGATGACATATTTTTTTAATTTCTCTTGTTTATTTTTAAGGCAAGAGCAAAAGTAGAATTACGAGAGGAAGCATCAGGCAATGATGCTGAAGACGTTGTGGAAATTCTTAAGTATAGCATGTGGGACACATTTACGGATGAACTCGGTGTGGCAGATTTCAAAAGATCACAGCATGGGTCTGGGATGAGTTCTGCTAATGAAGTAAATTTTTATTCTTGGTTTTAATTGAGTTTTAATCAGTTTCTTATAAAATCATTTCTAAAAATATTTTTTTTAAACACTATATAAATAAATATTTATTTGGATTTATATTCTTGCAGGCGAAAAAATTCCTTAAAATATTGCAGAGCAGAGCAGAGTTTCAGTCTCGTTCAGTCTTTTCCGTTAAAGAATTGAAAGAAATTGCAATATCAGCATCCGTACATGTCTCAGATTTTTATAATTTTTTATCAACCCTGAATATTCAGGGTTTTCTACTTAAGAAAGGAGATCAGTTATATCAGGTATTATCCGCAGTTAACTGAAAACTCAAAATGTAAAAATCTTTAAGAAATGAAATTTTTTAAAGTTATATGAATAAAATTAATAATGTTTTAATATCAATTTTTTCGTTTTTTCCATCTTTTTAGGAGCTTTTAATCCTTTGGAGATTCAGTGTATATATTTGATAGTTATCCATTCAGTGACCTTTCAAAAAACAATATAAATTCCAACATCTTGCATAAAGAGAAAGCTTAAATTTTAAGATTTTAATGTTGCGTTTTAAGGTCATTAAAATATAAGAAATGAGCGAAAATTCCTTAAATCTGTCCTTTTAATATGTAATTTTATAAAAAATTTGATACGAATCTAAGTTCTTGAATAATTTATTATCCTATTTTTGAGTTTTCTAAGAGACATAATTTGAAATATTAGATGCTGCCATCAATTTTATAACTGTTGAATGAAGTTGAATATAAGTAATATTACTGTATTTCATTTGTTGTGCACGGTAAAAAAGGCGGCTTATCATTCTCTATGGAAAAATTTAGCTCAAAAAGGCGGTGTGTCGAAAATAGTATGGCCACTGGGCGTGCATCTTTAGTAGAAGAATAAGAAATGGAATTAGTTCACTATTTTTGACTTGTAGAAGAAGTTATTTTGAAAGAATAAGTTTCTTTTGGAAATGATATTCCAGTAATGATATATTCCATATTTAATACCTGTACTTTCTTGGCATGTAAAATGTTTACTAATGTGACGTTCACATTTGTTTATTTCGGCAAGAATATAGATAATTTGAACCATGTAAAACTTTCTTTGGATGCCTGGCAAATAAATATAATTAACAAAATGAAGTGCAGTCTAAAGAGAGTACACTGATTTTTAACTGCCCAGCTTTTCATATGCTGCGGCCTTAGCAAAATGCTGTGATTTTTGTAACAGAATGCGCGTTCCTGAAGATTCCGCTTCTACATCATGTGCCATAATGAGCGAGGAAAAGAGCTTAAACGGATTAGAATCAGACGGATGTAACAGTAAGAAAATTCAATCTATCGATCAAAATCACAGTCCAAATAACGATCTTTGTGATCAAAATTATGCATCTTCTGGTGGAAGACTCAAATTTTTTAAAGGTAAATTGATTACACATTTTCTTTTACAGGTTACTTATCCGGCATTATATTCACATTTTAATTTCGGTTTTAAATTTTGTTCCTTATTTTTTATAAGCGTGGACTGTTACAGTGGCAGAAATAATATTTTCGTTTTAAGATGAGATTATTTCTCTCATTGAAAAATTCATAATTTCATAAAATGAAATCATTCTAATAATAGACTTAAATTTTGATGTAAATATTTCAATATTAAATTGTTAATAAATTGACCTAATCTTTGAATATGGAGTATGGTCTTTTGCTTATTATTTGGTTTAAAATAAGTTTATTATAAAAGTAACCTATAATTAAAAAAGATAAAATTTTTTTAAACTAAATTTATTCTGGCAGAAATATCATGTTTTAAATTTCGTATTATTTTACATAATATAAATTAATCCAGTTTTATAATTGTGTTTTACATAGAATATTAATTCCTAAGTTTATATTATGGAATCCTATTATTGTAAAAAATTTGATGCAACAATAACTTTAAATATTATTTTCCTTTCTAAATATCAAATATATATACAATTAATATTAACACAACTTTTATAACTATCATTTTATTAAATTATAAGATGACAGATTTTTCAGTGTTATCATTATTGACTTAAACTAAATCCATTTGTTATTTTTTTTGATATGTTTTATAAATATAATTTTTGGAAGTTCATATTTTAAGAAAGTATTATTATTAAATATTAATATGGCTGCGTAAAAATTATACTTATGTAAAATATAAAGTGATTCATTGCATTTCACAGTAGAATTGCAATAAAGTGCATTTTATTACATATATATAACCTATATAGCAAATATGATTAAATTATTTCATAATTTTTTAAATTAATTTAATTTTCTTAATGTTGATAATTTTCTTAGACTTCTTGGAGTTAGAAATTTTTTATGTAGTTCCAAATAAAAAAAAATCATTTTAAATTTTTCAAATTTTAGCCAAGACTGGTTCTAGTCTAGCCTGGCCTAGCCTTTATTAATAATGTTGAACATTTTAAAAATTAAAATGATCAGAGCAAACAGAGATGAAAGCAAATTATGATTTTAAGGTGCTATAAGTGATAATGCTGATTTATATCTAAAATATTGATGTATATAAATTTTTTATATAATTATATAAAAAATCATATATTTCCTTATTTTGTCTTTATATGGAAAAATAATTATTGAATTACAAGATGTTAATTTTTGACTTAAAATTACAAAAAAAAGATTTAAATGATTTAAAAATTTTTATAGATGGTAAATTTATATTGGAATTAACGCATAGAAGAGATGGAGAAAAAATGTCATGGATACCAGTACCAAAAAAAACCTACTGGCCTCCACCTGTCTCGTCAACAATCACAAGTAATGTAAGACAGGAAAGCACAGCTTCCCTCAGTGGTAAGTTACTGAGATTGCAATTGAATAAGTTTTGATTATTCTGGACTTTTATTTTTTATATACTTGATTGATGTTAAGTTTAACCTACTTTTTGATAAAGAATTAGCATCAATATTTTATCTTACATTTTGATCTGTGCTGGATATTTATCTTTTTTTTTTTTCATCATTACCCTAATTTAAAATTATTGATATAACAAAAAAAATTTTTTAAATTCAACTACTCAAAAACTTTATTTTCACTAGTTATTCTCGAATTCAGCTAGTCATTTTCTATTGTAAAAATTTTAATTTTGAAAGTGGTAATTTTCTCTTTTAAAAAGTTTTATTAAGAGTTAAGAGGTTTCAATAGCAAATCCTTGTTCAATTCCCTACTGAAATAAATTTTAATATATTAAGATGTTTATAAATTAATTTTCAGTTTATTGGAATTTAAAAAATTATTCAGTTGTGAATTTTTTTATTATTGTTCTTTTCTAGCAGAATTTTTTAAAGAT